>JBCEWC010004863.1:0-26234 GCA_038996855.1 Solanum aculeatissimum
ATTTAGGGAATTCCTTTGACTTAAAACTTTAATCCCTTGATATTACCACCTACGTGAAGCCTTATTACCCTTAAGTTCTATCTAAATTCATATATGCCTTATACAACATGCCACAATATGCATATTATGAAAGACGAGAAACTCGGGGTCTCACAGCATGCAATGTGATTACTTAAGAGTCTGGGCCAAGGCTTAAGGACAGTGTTGGTTTTGAGAATAATTAGCCTGAAGTGGGCTTTTATCCCTTCACCAAACAACAGTACAGTCAAATTCTAAGTCTCTTGAAGAATGGAGGAAATGCAACTGCACTCACAACTAATTGTGCTGACTTGACAAGTAACAGTTATGGTGCCTGCTTAGTTAAAAACATACATGATTGGATAGTTAATACTGGGGCTATAAATCACATGGTGGCTGATGTAGAATTATTAGACAACAATATAGTATATCATCTTGATGCACCAAAGAGAGTTTATTTGCCTAATGGAGATATGTTCTTTTGTGTCCTGAATCTAAGCCAATATTTACAAGCCCCTAAACAATCTCATATGGAAGATGCACTCATGATATTCAGGTTCTTGAAGAAACAACTAGGACAAGGAATATTACTGTACAGTAAAAGTCGCTGTGAGATATCAGCCTATGCTGATGTAAACTAGGCTGCATGCTCTAATACCAGGAGACCAGCGACAAATTACATAGTTAAACTTGGAGATTCTCTCATCATCTGGAAGTTAAAGTAGCAAACTATTGTTTCAAGAAGCTCTGTTGAAGTAGAATATAGAAGCATTGCTTCAACAGTAGTTGAGTTAGTTTGGTTAGTAGGTTTAATGAAGAAACTTGGTGTTGATGTAACTGTTCCTGTCAATGTGTATAGTGACAACAAAGAAGCTTTACAAATAGCAGTCAATCCAGTGTTTCATGAGAGGACAAAACACATTGAGATTGACTGTCACTTCATCAGAGAGAAAATCACACAGGGCTTGATAGCCACAAACTACATTGCTACTAGAGACCAACCTGCAGACATACTCACTAAAGGCCTGTCCAGAGTTCAACATGAGTTTTTAAACTCCAAGTTAGGCATATTAAACATTTTTGCAGTGCCTAGTTTGAGGGGGAGTGTTGAGGAACAAGTGTCTTAACTACTAGATTAACTAACCTAATCGTAATCAGTTAAGTTAGTTACTAGTTAGTTAGGAAATTAGTTAGACTCATATCATGTATATAAGCTGAAAATAACAGCTCAATGAATCATGTTCTATATTCCTAGTTGAATCAATACAACAAGATCTCTACCTTCTCTCAAGTACTCATCTTCATCTTTTTTATGCTCTTTTAACATAACGTAAAATCAATTCAATTTTAATTAACAAGTAAAAAGATCTGAACAATTGATCGACATTTGTAAATTATTTGTCTTGTAAAAAAATTGCATTGTTGAGCCCTTTATGATTTAAATTTTTTTTATTTGGAAGCATATTCCTATAGCAAAAGATTATTCATTTTCCTGTAACTTTTTTGATATTTAATCCAATAATTTTAATAATTCACTTGATAATGTTAAACCATTAGAAAAATAATTCTCATTTTATCCAACGTTTAGAAAGAGACCAAAAATTTGAATCTATATCATAAATATACATTATCTTAATTAAAAACTGGACCCATACAACATGAAAGGTCATGCTAATAAATTGTGGTATTTTCATCATTAATTATTGTAGCACAAAATGAAATTAAATTCTGTACTACCTTTTTATCGTTTTGGTCGTCTTAATTTTATTGATTTTTGTGAGAAAAACTATTTCAATCGTTTTCTTTAAGTTATACTACATAAAACTTTACTCCTTTCGTCTCATTTTAATTGTCATCATAAGATTTGACATATTTTTTTAAGATAAACAAATTAAAAATATTATTTAACTAATATATTTTTTATAAATAATTAAATTTTTATCTATATATATAAAGACAAAGTAGAAAAAAATAATTAATTCTATATTGATAATTATTTTTTAATATATCTGACAAGTAAAATAGGACGACGAGAGTAATAATTTTTATATATATAGTAACTGACAAATCAACAAACATATATGAGTACTCCAATAATTACTTGGGTTACTCTAACGTGTTTTAGTTCAACCAAATTTGAAAAATAAAAAATAACATTTTAAACAAAAACGGCTTGTTTAACTTTAAAATTACTTATAATACATCATCTTAAATTAAAAAAATAATATAAGAGTTAATCATATTTTTGTGAATTGATATTTGTTAGATAATTTTAGCAGCTCATATAATTAATTATCAAAATTTTTATTTTATTGATGAAGTTCGATTTTCCACTTTCTAGTCATCTCTTTCATTTTCCCCAATCCTTTTCCTAATTAAAAAATGCAAAAAAATAATAAATTGATGGCTTTCTATAACAACATGATAATAAATAAAATATATAAAAGTGGATGTGTTTCCTCTATGTAGATAAATCCCAAATTTTTATGCAATTTCTTTTGTACTCATGTATAAAACTAGGATTATAACAAAATGGAAAAACACACACAATCTGACAATCATTTCCATATTCAAAAAAAATTTGAAAAAGGAAAAACCAATACACTATAAATGTTTCTCTAAGAAAAAAAACTTATTACTAACATGTCTTAGTCAGCTTTTACTACTCCCTTTTCCCAAAAAGAAAATTGCAGTCTTTCTTCTTCTTCCTTGATCCCCAGAAAACTCTTTGGAACCAAAAAATGACATCTTCAATTTCAATAATGTTTCTTCAAATCTTGGTTACCCTTTTTCTCCCAACTTTGATTTTCTCACTTAACCAAGAGGGTCTTTATTTGCATAATGTGAAGCTTGGGTTTGATGACCTTGATAATGTTCTTTCCAACTGGAATGAGCATGATGAAACACCATGTAACTGGTTTGGTGTATCATGTGACCAAATAACTCGATCTGTTACATCGTTGGACCTCTCTAATGCTAATATTGCTGGTCCTTTTCCGACTCTGCTTTGTCGGTTGAAGAAACTTCGTTACATTTCGTTGTACAACAACTCGGTTAACACGACTCTTCCGGTGGATTTCTCTGGGTGTGAATCACTGGAGCATCTTGATTTGGCTCAGAATTTCTTGGTGGGTACGCTTCCGGCGAGTTTATCTGAGCTCCCAAACTTGAAATACCTTGACTTGTCGGGTAATAACTTTACCGGCGATATTCCGGTGAGTTTTGGGTCTTTCCAGCAGCTTGAAGTTCTTGGGTTAGTTGGAAACTTGCTCGAGGGGACTATACCGGCATTTCTAGGGAACATTTCGACGTTGAAGCAGCTGAACCTGTCGTACAACCCGTTTTCTACGGGTCGGATCCCGCCGGAGCTGGGGAATCTGACAAATCTTGAGGTTTTGTGGCTTTCCGACTGTAATTTAATTGGTGAAGTTCCTGGCACGTTGAGCCGCTTGAATAAGA
This sequence comes from Solanum aculeatissimum, assembly GCA_038996855.1. Classification (NCBI taxonomy): domain Eukaryota; kingdom Viridiplantae; phylum Streptophyta; class Magnoliopsida; order Solanales; family Solanaceae; genus Solanum; species Solanum aculeatissimum. The sequence continues at coordinate 3,478 of JBCEWC010004863.1, forward strand.
TAGTGGATTTGGACCTTGCTGTTAACTACTTGGATGGGCCGATTCCGAGTTGGCTTACTGAACTGACTAGTGCAGAACAAATTGAGCTGTATAACAACTCGTTTGCGGGCGAGTTTCCGGTGTATGGGTGGTCGAATATGACGGCGTTGAGGCGAATCGACGTTTCCATGAACCGGGTTGCTGGTACTATTCCGAGGGAGTTGTGTGAGCTGCCACTTGAGTCGCTCAATCTTTATGAGAACCAAATGTTTGGTGAATTGCCACAAGGCATTGCGAATTCGCCAAACTTGTATGAGTTGCGTCTTTTTCACAACCGTTTTAATGGGAGTTTACCTAAAGATCTTGGAAAAAATTCACCTTTGTTGTGGATTGATGTGTCAGAAAACGATTTTTCTGGTGAAATTCCGGAAAATTTGTGTGGGAAAGGGTTGTTAGAGGAGCTTTTGATGATAGATAACTTACTCTCCGGTGAAATCCCAGCGAGTTTGAGTGAATGCCGGAGCTTACTGCGAGTGAGATTGGCTCACAACCAGTTATCTGGTGATGTTCCGGAGGGCTTTTGGGGTCTGCCACACCTTTCTCTGCTTGAGCTCACGGACAATTCACTCTCCGGTTATGTTGCGAAAACTATAGCAAGTGCTTCAAATTTGTCTGCTTTAATTTTGTCTAAGAACAAATTTTCAGGTTCCATTCCTGAGGAGATTGGTTCTCTGGAAAGTCTTCTTGATTTTGTGGGCAATGATAACCAGTTTTCTGGGCCTTTACCTGCAAGTCTGGTGATTCTTGGACAATTGGGAAGGCTGGATCTTCACAACAATGAGTTAACTGGTAAGCTTCCAAGTGGGATTCATTCCTTGAAGAAATTGAATGAATTAAACTTGGCAAACAATGGTCTTTCTGGGGATATTCCCAAGGAAATTGGAAGCTTGTCTGTCTTGAATTATCTTGATCTCTCAGGGAACCAGTTTTCAGGGAAAATCCCTATAGAGCTGCAGAATTTGAAGCTCAATCAGCTGAACTTGTCGAACAATGACCTTTCGGGTGATATCCCCCCTGTTTATGCAAAGGAAATGTATAAGAGTAGCTTTTGGGGGAATGCTGGTCTATGTGGAGACATTGAGGGGTTGTGTGAAGGAACGGCTGAAGGTAAAACTGCTGGTTATGTTTGGTTATTGAGGTTGCTCTTCACCCTTGCTGGATTGGTGTTTGTTATTGGGGTTGTTTGGTTCTACTGGAAGTACAAGAATTTTAAGGAAGCTAAAAGGGCTATTGATAAGTCTAAATGGACTTTGATGTCATTTCATAAATTGGGTTTCAATGAGTATGAAATTTTGGATGCTCTTGATGAGGACAACTTAATTGGCAGTGGCTCTTCTGGGAAGGTTTACAAGGTTGTTCTGAGCAAGGGTGACACTGTTGCGGTGAAGAAGATTTTGAGAAGTGTGAAAATAGTAGATGAGAGTAGTGATATCGAGAAAGGTAGCATTCAAGAAGATGGATTTGAAGCAGAGGTTGAGACGTTGGGGAAGATTCGACACAAGAACATTGTTAAGCTATGGTGTTGTTGTACAACTAGGGATTGCAAACTTCTGGTCTATGAGTATATGCCTAATGGAAGTTTGGGTGATTTGCTACACAGCAGCAAAAGTGGCCTTCTAGACTGGCCTATGAGATATAAGATAGCCATGGATGCAGCTGAGGGACTCTCTTACCTACATCATGATTGTGCTCCACCCATCGTTCACAGAGATGTTAAGTCGAACAACATCTTGCTGGATGGTGAGTTTGGAGCTCGTGTTGCTGATTTTGGTGTTGCAAAGGCGGTCGATACCAATGCCAATGCCAATGCAAAGGGAATCAAGTCCATGTCTGTTATTGCAGGGTCTTGTGGTTACATTGCTCCAGGTTAGTGAATTAACTTTTTCAGTTTTCAGCTTCAGTTTCATTAGTTTGTGTTGACTTTGTTCATATTGATGTCATGTTGAGTTTTACTTGCAAATTGTTATGCCTTTTCTGGATTCTTGCCTTCCAAAAATGAGATCTAGTATTACTGTAGCAATGTGGCATCTATTGCATAGAAGGCTAGATCTATATACTGCTACATTTCCTAAATATCTCACATTTATTAAGTACTCTAATAAACTTCTGATAGAAATTGGATCATATCTGAAGTACCCCTAATACAGTATGAGTGCATCATTGCTCTATCATAGCTTTTTAATAGTTAAGTACACCACGAGTTTCCGTGACCATGTTAAATGGTTCTGATGAAATTGTTCTTGAGCATAAAAGACTTTATTGTAGGAAAAGCTATACTTAGCTTTCCAATTATGATGTTTGAAATTTTAACAGCTAGCTATATTGGGGGCGGCTGTTAAGTTTATTACACCAACCACCCATATTTTGGGTTTCATGTGGTCATTCTTTGTTTAGATTTGCATTGTTTTTTTCCTGCAATTGCCAAGTTAATTGAATTCTTTCTTTTGTTGCATTCCAGAATATGCATACACACTGCGGGTGAATGAGAAGAGTGATATATACAGCTTCGGTGTTGTCATCCTAGAGCTTGTGACGGGGAAAGGCCCCGTGGATCCTGAGTTTGGGGAAAAAGATCTGGTGAAATGGGTGTGCAGTACATTGGACCAAAAGGGCGTGGATCATGTAATTGACCCTAAACTTGATTCTTGTTTCAAGGAGGAGATATGCAAGGCCCTGAATATTGGCCTACTCTGCACTAGTCCTCTCCCAATAAACCGACCCTCGATGAGACGGGTGGTTAAAATGTTGCAAGAAGTGGGTGGTGTGAACCAGCCCAAGGGTGCTTCAAAGGATGGCAAGTTGACACCTTATTACTACGAAGAAGCATCAGATCAAGGAAGTGTAGCATAAGGATTGCTCAACAAATTTTGTCACAAAGGATGAACTTGTTTGTTCATCTGCTAACTACTCAATCCTTTCTCCATAAGTTGCCACTAGTTGTTTGCTGTTGTGTTTGGGTTGAGGGGGAAGAAAGAATTGAAGTTAAATGAAAAAAGTGAGAACAAAGAACATTAGGAAATGAATAGAGTTGAAAGAAGCTTGTAAATCTCATCCAACCACCAAAAGTTATTGCAGTATGAACTACTATCTAGCACTGAAAGATCTTAAATGTTGCTACCTATACTGCTTGACACTGATTTTTCTTTCTTCTCTGAGTCTACTAATCAAGCAAATTTTTAAGTTGGTTGTTGCAATTGAACTGCTCCCTCCTTTTCAATGTCTCTCTTCCATCCGTACTCAGTTTAATAAAGAACGCCTCTTTTCTTTTTAATCTCAATTTTACTTTAAAAGCATAAAATTAAATACACTTTCATTAAGAAATCATCAATAGATTGATCAACTTTACTATTTTGTTCTAGAATTATGAGGATAAAGTGTGAAAAATTAGTTGATTCTATCTCAATTTAGTAAGTAATCAAATAATATGAGACAAATATTTTTAATAAAATGTCCATATAAAATGGAATGGAGAGACCAGAAGATTTAAAAATCAAATCAAATCAAAATTGCGGGGTAGTAGTAACTAGTAGAGTATGCGCACTTCTAGGTTTTTACTAAAAGAAGGGGAATATTTCTCACCCTCTAGGTTTAATTCTGGAAAGATGTTACTAGTATTTTGAAATTTCTTACCATGCGCAACCAATTATTAGAATGTACTATAGTTTGGTGACTTATTTATGGCCCTCTTCATTAACTGTAATGGGGTCCTTTAGCTTCTTCATCTCCACCTCAAATTGCAATAGTACATCTGAAATATTTCATCAGAGCTATGGACAATCCAGTGCATATCAACGAGGACACTAGCCATTTGTTAGCCAACATGTGAGGCTTCATCCACGTGTGCTTGTTTTTTTTTCTTGATTTATAATATTCCTTCTATGCGTAGGGTTCGGGGAAGGGTCCCTTGCCTTATATTGTATTTCTACTAGAGGTTATTTTCAAGACTTGAACCTGACTGTTCAAATAAAACATTAGGTATATAGTTATTAGTCTTTTGTATAAGGGCATGGTGGTTGGAACAACAATTCCTAATATTCATGTATGTTGTACTAAATTTGTTTCCCATGTGAATTAGTTTTCTCTTTCCTAGTTGTAGCTTAATTACAAGAATTCTTGAGCATGGACCTCAGATCCTTCAATAATATGTGAGGTAGGTGAACTTTGGAGCTTCATAATAATTTAGAATGATATGGTGTACGTTTGTATAAATTTACTGAATCAGTCTTATTTTTCACAGGAGGAAATGTCAATTAATTAGAAAGCTCACTTTTTCTTTTAGTTTCATTAATCTCAAAAGCATATTTTCGTCTCTTCTTTCTCAAACTGAACAACTATCTTTTTATTTAAGAAATATAAATGGAGAAAAATTAAGGGTAAAGTGGGTAATATCTACTTATAAAACTTCAACTTTATCCAATAAGTTTGTCTTTCGAAAAAGAATCCCAATTCATTATTATTCAATTAAGTGTACGTGAGATTATCTCTAGCCTCATTGACACATTAAACAATAAATACCGTAAAAAGAAATAGGATTTTGATCAAAGTTGGTTAATAAATTCGGAGGAGGCTCCACTCCATTTTTCTCAAGTTTCTTTTCTTAATGGTTGACACATGTTATAAGTTAGATTTAATTGACTTATACCATTTAATGACTGAAATGATCAATTAAATTTTAATTAACAAATCTAACTTATGTCATGTATCAGCCATCAAAATAGAAACTTGAGGAAAATGGAGAGGAGCCTTATCTGATAAATTCCCAATTCCTTATTATTCAAGACACTCCTTTTACTAGTACCTACATTAGCTCATGTATAAACACTTTATCGTGTTAATAAGTATTTTTTTCTATCCAAATTTATATGATGGTATCTGACAGACTATGCAAAAAAAATTAAAAAAAAAGCTTTTTATTTCCTTCATCCCAATTTTTATACGAAGGTGTAAAACGTACCCATTGATTTGCAACGAACTTAATGGAATTTGTGGTGTTGCTTTCTAATCGTCCTTTAAATAGGTTGGTCTTTATTTTTTGCTCTTAGAAATCAAACTTATGCTTTACGAAACATTAGTTCATCAAGGACTTAGGCATAACTTATGAAATATTATGATTATATGCTCGGGATTTACAAAAGTGCAAATGACCCGGTTGTTAATGTCTCCATTTTGATAGGCCCATGCACGTGTGCGCATTGAGAAAAAAGGCCCAACTTACAAATCCAGTTTCTTTATGGGCCTTGACCCCACTCTATAGTGACTGCACCTTTCTACATCTGTCAGTATTCACTCGGGCTTTAAATACTCCGCCTGGCCCATTTCCAATACCCTTTCATTTTCAGCTTTTATAATTTCCTCAGAATTTTGGTTGCCTCATTATAGCTTTCTTTAATATCAGTCAACACCAAAACTTTCAATCATTTCTTCTTTCATCTTACATACAATTTCAAAATTTTTAAATCCTACCCTTTTTTTCATAAATTAAAAAAAACCCACAAATTATAGAAATTATAAAAAAAATTAATTTTAAGTAAATCATAATTCATATCAAGATATTGAAATATTCTAAGATGCTGCGTTGATAAATTGCATACTCCTATGTTCCTTTGATAAATATATGTTTGTGATTATAAAGTGTCAAAGACACAAAATTTTATTAAAATTTATTAGTCAATAAAAATAGTAATAACTAATTATTATTTTAAAAAATCATTCCACGTGACACAAACAATTTCTTGGCACTAAACATTAGATTTTCTTTTTGTGAAATTTAAAGTTAATTTTTTTTAATATAAAATATAAATTTATGGATTAAGTATTACATTTTAATTTAAAAAAAAATATAATGTGGAAAACTGCTAGAGTTGAAAATTTAGAGGAAGATTGGGGAATCTTCACTCACAAGATTTATAAATGGAAAAACGGATTTGTATGTAAATCTAAAGGACTATAAAATAATTAGGAATAGTTACTTTTTGAATCCTTTTTATAAAATATTTATCGTATTTAAATATATATTTTATTTATTATCTAAATATTTTATATTTAAAAAATATTTACCATCTATAGCAACTATAATATGTATTAAAAATGAATTATATATGTAATGTATATGTATTATATTTATTTTGATTAAAAAAATTGCACTACATATTAAAAATGAATCATGCATGTAATATAAATAAATTGCACTTACATATTATAAGTGTCTTAAAATATATTAAACTTATTTTAATTAAAAAATCTGTATTATATATTAAAAGTCAATTATATATATATATATATTATAATTATATTGCTATAAATAATAAATATTTTTAAAAATATGGTATATATAAGTAAGTTTTTCAAAATGCAACTCATTTTATTCTACTCTCTATTTCTGTGATCATCATTGAGCTGTTATTGGGCTAGCTCATATCTTCACAACAAACGGCCCAAATATTTTCACCAATTTATTCAGAGGAATTCCCATTGAGCCCATTTTCAACTAATATCATCAAGGTTCAGACAAATAATAGAAAAGAATAATTACAGTTCATGGTCATTCGGTTAAAATAATTATAACAAAAATAGTTATTTATTGTATAGGTATGTATAGTCGGTCTATATTTTATGTATAATCAAGCTATATTCAGTTTTTGAGTGTATCATAATGTATATTTAGTGTATAGCTCGTGTATAAGTAATCTACATTGTATAGTATATGGTTTTTGATAAACTATATTGTATAGTAATGTATAGTTTCTATGATATTAGGTTAAACAAAAAAAGACTATATTTATTATAAATTAATTAGTTTATTGTATATATTTGAAATTACTCCATTAAAAACTTGAGTGAATTGACTAGCTAGAAGTGGTAGGGGAGGGCTTCTTCTCTACAAAAACTATGTTTTTTTTAAAAGTAATTTCAAATTTGACTTCAAATTATATGTCCAAACTTTAATTTTATTGCATATCCAAACCACAAGGTTAATCACAAAGGACATACTTGTAATAACATTTGTAATAATCCTAAACCGATGAAGAAAAAATCACAAAGGACATACTTGTTGCAATTACATGTGGCTATTGTTAAGAAAATTTGGAGAGAAATTGTACGCTTTAAAGCGTGAAAAAGTCACTATCTTTGAATAGTAAATGTCTGTATATTCTTTTAAGGATTAACAAGCAATGATAGTCTGTATATTCTTTTAAGGATTAACAAACAATGCTCTATCAGGATATAATAAAGTCTAAAATATGTACTCAATTGAATACGCTATATCAGAAGTTCATCGTATTTATAAAGTCTGTTAAGGAGTCCTTTTAGAAGAGTCGTTTCTTTTCTTAACGTAACTATTCTGTTTAAATAAAATTTAAATAAACAAATTAGTTAAAGAAAATAAATACGAAAATAAATCTTTATTTAATTCAAGGTGCGATCCGATCTTTAATCCAAGTTATATATATATATATATATATATAGGATTCCAGAAAAGCTGTGGCACCAAAAATAATGACCAACACAAGTAAAAGTTGAAATTGAATCAGCACAAATAAATTTGAAAATCATATTAATAAAACGTCAATATAGCAACATTAACAAATTTGGGAGGATGACACCATGATTTCCATCCATAATCTAGTTTGTCCATACAAGATTAATATAATGAAACCACAAGGTTTGAGATTTAACTAGCCTATTGATTCCTAAAAAGCTTGTTATGGAGAAATTGTCTTCAAGGAAGGGGCTTTGATTTCCCTGTTTCAACTACTTTATTGAAAAAATTATGCGAAATGATAAAATATTTAATGACAAATACCATGGTGAGATTATAATAGAAAAGAGAGATGTGTTTCTCAAACTAATAACTGATAGTTTGGGTATGAAATTCACACTCATAATAGTTTTGTTAGGAAACTTAAAAAATGAGGATAGTTTTGATGTGTTTTTGACACTTATCTCTACGCCTTTCGTTCTCTTTTAATTATCATATTGCGTTTTTCGAAAGTCAATTTGTCTAATTTTCAAAACTAAATTAGATTAAATTATTTTGATAAAATAAAAATTAGATATTCAAAAACTATATGAAAAGTATTATTGATTACAACTTTTCTCGTATCAATATAATAAAAAATACATCTCCAAATATTAGTCAAAATTTATATAATTTGACTCAAAAAATAAAAACTGTGACAACTAAAATAAAATGAAGAGAGTATAATAATCTAAACGCATAATTTTTCGAGAAGCATGTAAATTAAAATTGTGACCAGTATTGGTCCGAGGGAGTAGCTTATAATCGAATGTTAATTGATTTGTTCCAAATTACTATTATTTACTTGGAATTTACTCCTTCCATTTCAAACTAAGTGAACTGTTGGATTGTTTTTTATAGTTCAAATAAGTAAATTGTTCAAAGTTTAAAAATATTATTGGATTTTTTTTTACTTCTCATTCACATCTTCTAGGTGATAATTTCAAAAGAATTAAATCACTCATATTTATGATTTTACTTTGAATTTTTTCATTTTCGGGAGTAGTTTAAGAATAGCTAAAAAGCTAAAAGTGAAAAGTGGTGTTCAAATTATGTCCCAAACTTTTTTTTTTCTTAATAGGCGTTCATTACCTCAACAACTCAGAAATGGATGAAATATTAAATTGCATTCGTTACCTAGGGTTAATTACTAGTTGCAAGCTAAGTAAGACAATAACTGATCAAAATTACTCCTTCCATTCATTTTTAGTTGTTATATTGTATTTTTCAAAACTTTTAAAGTTTAATTAGAGTACATGAATTTTATATTTTAAAATAAAAAAAATATTCAAAATTATATGAAAAGTATTATAAATTATAATTTTTTTCATATTATTATGATACAAAAATATATTTTAAAATATTAGATAAAATTCATATTATTTGACCCTTAAAATATTATAACAACTAAAATCCAAAAAATGAACGAAGAATGTCTAAGTAAATTAAAATTGGTGACGTTTTAAATTTTAAGTAGAAGAAAATTCGAGTGAATTGTCTATGACAATATAAAATCAAGATTATATATCCTGGCAAAAAACATTCTGTCCATATGTTAAAAATAAAACCCTAAAAACCAAAAAGCTTCTTCGTAAAACTTTTGTTGCGTGACTTCTTTGATAAGTTTCATAATTATTTAATTAATTAATTTAATGACCACCATTTCCATTAGACAACGACTCATAAAATACTGCTATCCTGTAATTCCTAAACGTGTCGGCTGCTACAACTTCTTATAACGTGACAAGGTAGATTTTCCATCAAAATAAAGATGAAATAAAATAATTATTTTAATATTTTTTAGTGATTATGTTTGTGTCAAAAATAAAATACTTAAAAAAAATATAGATAATATAAATAAATAATTTTTTTTTATATATATTACCTGAAATCATGTAAAAAGTACTATAGGTCATAATAATTGTCAATTTAAAATTTTGATTATTTAAATTTCATTAATGTCACATAAATTGTGATAGAGAGAGAGAGTAATATAAAATATAGATACTATACGTGTAATAATTAACAACAAAAATATTTAAAAAATATATATAAAAGCTCTATCAATATCACATTAATTAAGATAAAAAATAACATATATTGAACACATAAAAGCATGGACGCTCGTAACTAGTATATAATGCAATCACGAACGTTAGACTTTCTTTTTAAACTAATGATGTAAAAACAAACAACAAACTAATGATGTAAAAACGAATGAAGAAAGTCTAATATACCCTTAACTTATAAAACTAATCAAAATTGAGCCATTCGTTAATAATTTAGCTCAAAACATACCTTTTATGTAAGTATTGAGGATCGTTTGGTAGCTAGATAAAAAGAAAACTATTCATATATTAATTTTTGTATAATTTATACGATGTTTGGTAGGTAGATAGGATTTAAGTTATTTATGTATAAATTTACAATACTAAGTTTGATTGACAATTTAGAAATCGACATAGCTAATACATATGTAAGTTATGAGAGAATATGTATTATTTTATGTAGCATAGAAGATGGAATAATCAGTCCCTTCATAACTAATATGTGCATAAAATAATAATAAATTCAATCATAACTAATTCTTACATTACTAATACATCTGCATAACTTAACTAGCTACCAAATGACCCCTCAGGGAATCAAAGACCACGAACAACATGATCAATATGGTGGCTGCAGAGATATACTTCAATATAATATATCATTACAAACTAGCCCGATTAATTTAAACTCATGTTAACATGTACGTAGAGCTCATTAAAGGAGTAGGCGATCGAAACACTCACTAATAGAAAAAAAATTTATTCGAAGAATTTAAAGTTAAATTTTTTTATTAAGGGTGAATGAATCATATTCATTTCATCATATCCCTTAATAATTTTTAGAGTATTAGTTAGTCACGCAAAAAAAAAGAAAGAGTATAAAAATACAAGTAAAGTTAGGTTGTAATTCAGTGTTTGTTATTTTCACATTTGTTGGTACGTACGTATATATATACCAAACCTTCAATTACCTATCTATCTTATAATATATATTATAGCTTTAAGAATACTCTAGGTTGACACTGCAGCTAATTAAAGCCCTCTTTCTTCTTGTTAGGGTCATGGACCTAAAAGAGGTGAAATGTCCTACACAAGAATTTCTCTTTAATTACCCCCCTCTACACTCTACTATACTCTTATTATACTGATATTTCCTCTCATTAGGTCTAGTAAATAAAATCTTTAGGTGCGTTTGGTGTGAAAGATAACACCAAATAGTTTTGGGATTAAATTATAGGATCATTTAATTTGTTGTTGGTTGGAAAATTCAGAATAATTTATCTCGGGATTAATAATTAGTACTGAGATAAGTTATCCCTCCCCTTGGGTGGTATAGTAATCTCGGGATAAAGTAGGTAAATATAAAGATATTCTTTTAAACTCTTTTTATATATCACTTTTCACATTCATAAAGGGTATTTTTGTAAATAAATAATTTATTCTTAAAATTTATATAACACATTATTTTGAATGCAACAAACCAAACATTCAATAAAAAATAATTTCATCATAACTTATCCCATCATAACTTGTTTTAGTAAGGATAGATCTATAACGTAACTTATGGGTTTACGTAAGTTCGATAATTTTTAGTTAAACTTTATATATAAATTCATTAAATATTTATAAAAGTTAAAGTGAACTGTAAACCTAATTAATTATTATCAAATTCTGAATTCACCCTTAGTTTACAACACTTTCTTCTTCTTTCTCTTTTGATTTCTCACTCGATATCTTATATACGCATGATTAGAGCCTGACTAATCAATATTCACGATATGAATAAATCCTATATTGGTAGGTAATTCTACAGTAATAGATAAATATATATATAAATTAAGAATATATCATGGAATAGTAATAGTAAGAGAAAGAGAAGCTGATTTGAAAATTGTTAGTAGTACTCTCTCCGCTTTAAATATCAATTTTTACTTGACATATTTAAGATTATAAAATTCAAAAATCTCATTATTTTTTTTAAAGTTCTGTGTCAAGTTAAAATATACTAAAATGAATAAATTAATCAGAGGAAGAAGTATTTATTCTGGTGCATGTGTATGTATACACATTAAGATAAACAAACTTGACGTCCAAGCAACTAATTTTCTTTTTTCATTTTTTCTTCTCATCTGTAGAAATTAAAAAATAATATTAATCCCAAATTTGTTCCTTTCTCAGAAAAAATTGTGTCCCTTTTTCTTCCTCCTCTCTTTTCTCTCTCCCCTTCCTGCTTTCAACACAGCTGCTAGCACAGCAACACAAGAGAATTAGAAACTACAAAAAAAAGTAAGAGAGAATTCAATTCCTTCCCCAACAACAACAATAACAAAAAAAAAATCACTTCAAAAACGTGCTTTAATTTAAATATTCTCCTCATCTTCTTAATTCTCTGCTTAATCAATTATTCATCGTCTCGTCTTTACACCTTTTTTTTTTTTTTTGTGGATTTTGTAGAAATCAATCAAATTAAAGTTGGTATGTTGGTCGAAATATGACATGGTGCAGTGAATCAACAGGCCTTCCAATAATATCATCATCGTCATCATCAGATCAGGAAAATAATGTTATTATGATAACCTCAAAAACTAGATTCATAACTTGTCCGTCATGTGGACATAGCATACAGCTTCAACATCAGGTATACTTATTTCAATTGGAATTTCGAGATTCAAATTAAACTTGCATATATATTATATCGTATAAATTGGGGTAGAGGGAGTAATTATTAATTTTGGATGTGTATTAGAGGGGAATACTAGATGATTTGCCTGGTCTACCAGCTGGAGTGAAGTTTGATCCATCAGATGGAGAGATTCTTGAGCATTTAGAAGCAAAAGTTCTTTCAGATACCCATAAAATTCATCCTCTAATTGATGATTTCATTTTGACCATTGATGGACAAAATGGTATTTGCTACACTCATCCACAGAGATTACCAGGTTTTTTATTAACTGTTTCTCGTTAATATTTAAAATTACACATTCACTATTATGATGATGATTCATAAATTAGTACTAACACCTTGTCTGGATGGTTGTTACCTAGCTATTGTAATGTGTTGTTAGTTTAAATACTATGTTTGTTGTGATTGTTATTTCTATTTTATTATATCGTATCGTTAAACTTATGTTGGGTTACAACGAAAAATTCTGATTTTTTTGGTTCGATTGCATTATTACTTTTTTTTCTTTAATAATCTTTTTAATCATTTACTCTATTATTTTATAGTAGTACATACTTTATTTTTCATGTAGTTTTATCTTTCAAATTGTTGATGGTGAGATATTATGCAATGATTAAAAATGATATAATCGATGTAAACATTATATTCATCAAAACATTAAAGTACAATACAATACATTATAAAACAATATATAACATACCCTCCAAAAAGAGTATTAGCCTATCACAACTATGTATTAACCAGGTATGGTGAAGATAATAGCTAAAATAGAATTTATATTGGTTAGAATGTTCAAATCAACTATATATTTGATATGATTTTGTCGTAATGCTAAAACTATGACGGCCACTTATGTGGGTTGAGGACTAACAACGTAAACAAGCTCACACTGACAGAGTTTAAAATAAAAGTTAATGAAAAAAAAGAAAGAAAGTGAAATTACTTAGAAGATTCATGATGTTTTCTTGTCCAGATTTTATTCCTTCCAGGATTTATATTCGGATTTGTTATTAGAGTGGGTCACACTTAACATTATTAAATTAGAAGTTTCCTAATTTTAGTAGACAACTGTTTCGGACACAAGAGATAACTAATCTCAGGATAAATCCTAGGATGAGTTGATCATCTTAAGTTTGGTTGGATAAAAGTCGAATAACTTATTTCGAGATTATAGTGTATAATAATCTCGAGATAACTTGTTCCCCATCCAAACAAGCCCTTAATTTATTTATTTTTATTGTTGATTCGTGAGAAATCTTCAACCTATGGGGATGATTCTTTTATGTCACAAATTTATGATTTAGGAAATTTCCCAAGTGAGTTGTAAAAGTTAGGAATTGCTTATATCATTTGGATTATTGTAAGCTTGTTTGATTCATTTCTTAGAAAACTCCAAGGCATGAAATTCTGTTTATGACTTGTTTCTTTTTCCTCATTTTCTGGCTTTTTATACTATAAATTGATACCCTTTTAGTCACTTGGTTTGAGAAGTTGTTACTAACAAAATATCCTTTAGTGGCTAGCTGTTGAAGGTGCCAACTGACAACTGGATTGAGAATTTCATTCTTTCTTCAATGAACCAAAAGTGGAAAATACTTGGTTAAGGCAGCTAAGTCACCTGCTTTGGTAAAAAAGTTATTCAAGATACCAATGTCAATGGAGTGTCTTATTCAACATAAATAAGACGACATGCTATGAAGTTTGTTATAGATTTTCTTTCTTAAAAATGAATAAATTTACCCGCACCTTAACTATTTCATTGATTACATATTACCTCTTAAAACATTTATTAAATTTTTATTTATTTATAGTGATGACGTTCAAAAACAGTTTACTCACATCTTAGTTATTCTATTGAGTACCTGATATTTTTTAGAAATATTGTTTATAGATTTTTGTTTATAATATTGGAAATAAAAAACAGTTTACTCGCACCTAGGGGCGGATCTAAGGAGTTGGAAGGGTGTTCAGCCAAATCCATTCGATAAAAAATTATAATGTATATAAGGTAATTTTTTGTGTGTGTAGATTTAGATTTTGAATTCCTTGAACACAAGATAGGAAATAATTGGCTTAGTAATTTAGTTTTTTCCAAATTCATGAAAATGTTTCGATTTAAATCCTAGGCACTATATTTTAATGAGTACCTACTATATCTTGAAAAGTTTGTTATGGAATAGTTCCACCTTGATTATTCCAATTAAGTATTTTTACTCTCTTAGAAAGTTTAAATAGTTTACTTGCACCTTAGCTATTGTTCCATTGAATACTTACTACTTTATAGAAAGTTTGTTTATAGATTTTGTGAATATGAATTTATCAGGTGTGAGCAATTTTTTATACTGTCAAATTAAATAGACGATATATCATATTTTGATGGTAAGTATATGCCATTTGCTATAGATCACGTTTACTTGTTATTGTAACAAGAGTATAATATGACACACAGATACATATATTATTTATGTGTTACGTTACGTTACTTATTATTGAAAAAGAGAAAAGCCAAAATTCATACTGCCTATGATCAATTGACTCCGTGACCTTAAACTAATGAAAAGTTGTATCTCTTTTGTCTTATAAAATATATCGCAGATATAGCTACAATCGTTAACTTAAAATTCTGAATACGTTATTGCATGCAGGAGTAAGCAAGGATGGTCAAGTGCGTCATTTCTTTCATCGTCCATCAAAAGCATACACGACGGGGACCAGAAAACGTCGAAAGGTACACACTGAAATTGATGGTGGTGAAACAAGATGGCACAAGACAGGTAAAACAAGGCCAGTTTACATAAATGGAGTACTCAAAGGTTACAAGAAAATATTGGTACTTTACACAAATTATGGTAGGCAAAGAAAACCTGAGAAAACAAATTGGGTGATGCACCAATATCACTTAGGTGAAAATGAGGAAGAAAAAGATGGAGAATTAGTTGTTTCAAAAGTTTTCTACCAAACACAACCTAGACAATGTGGATCATTAAACATAAAAAAACCACTTGACAACAATATTATTAACCCTGTCCTGAAAACAACGACGAGTTTCGTCGATTATTATAATCCTAATCCTTTCATTACATACAATGTTGAGAGCCAAAGCTCACCTCATCAGTTAATCCAAAATTTGGTGGTTCATGGTGATAGCTCATCTTTTGTTATACCTTCAGACCCAAGCAACGAGAAATGACAAAGTAGGAAACTTATTATTAAGATAAAAATCAAAATGAATGTTGGGGTGGTTGTTGTTGTAGTGTGTAATAATCAAGTAAGTTAAAAGATTTGAGGTATTAATAATGTTTAATTTTAACTGATTAATGAGTATTTTACTTTCTTAGTAATCCATAATCAGTCTTGTTTGTTTAATTATTAGGGCTCTTTTTTTTAAAAAGTAGACAATATACACTGTTCATTATTTACTTGTTTTTTTTAAATTTTTTTATCATGAGTTATGTATGTAAGATGTAAATGATGAACAATTACGTCTTCATGAGCTTAATTTAAATTTTCTTTATGTTCATATATATATATATATATATTCTCATGACTTGTACTTGCTCCTTGGTACCTCTTGGCAGAATTGAATGATATGCTGCCTGGATTTATTTCCTT
Source organism: Solanum aculeatissimum (assembly GCA_038996855.1). Taxonomy (NCBI): domain Eukaryota; kingdom Viridiplantae; phylum Streptophyta; class Magnoliopsida; order Solanales; family Solanaceae; genus Solanum; species Solanum aculeatissimum. The sequence continues at coordinate 19,379 of JBCEWC010004863.1, forward strand.
CTTAAGATTTAATGGAAGTTAGTTAATGGTTTGATTAAAGAAACAATATTGGATAATCTAGAAAATCGATTGTTTGATCATCTTTCCATTTTATTTACTAACTAGATAATTAGTCTGCGCTTCGCGCGATCATTAAGAGTACAAAGTGAATATTAAATTTAACTTGGAAAAGTCTTTTGTATCTTCTATGCATTTTTGGATTATAATATTTATTTCTTAGTATAATTGACTTTTCAATTAGAGTGCTTAATTTTGTATGGAATAATAAGCTTACTTTTTTTAATTCTTATGTATAGGAAAAGAATCACATGCTCACTTTCATGACATATTCTATTATATTTGTTCTAAAAAATCTTATAATGTAAATATTTCATAAAATTATAATTGATTAAGATCAAACGTGAGTATAAATAAGTTGAATTTCATTAATAAACAATTCAAAAATAACACATTGGTTTTAAGGTACTTGTGATCTAATCCTTTTCAACTATTGAAATACACATGTAGTTTAGTATATTATTTTAAATCTAATTACAATAAATATCTAAAGGCAATGGTCAGGAGGAGAAGGATCGTAGGTATATCATTTTCTTTTTTTAATTTTGTACACCAATGAAACTTTGTTGTAATTAATTTTTGATATTTGTCCAATTAATTACTTATAAATTTTTTTAGCTAATATGTGGATTTGAAAGGAATAATAAAAGACATAAAGGTTGTATCTTGATATTTACATCAAATTGGCAAAAAACATTTTATCCGAATCATAAAAAGTTTTGCGAAAATTTCAAAGTGACATTGAGTTTCCTTTTAGTTTCTAGTCAAAGAAGTTAGGCATCAAATTTATCGCTTCTTAATAATTGGGAAGACATAATCTCCTACCCAATGAATCCTAACATATTTCTATACTTATCATCTTACAATATAACCATATAAACTTGAACACTTGTGCTTTTCAAGTTCCAACTTCATACCACAAAGTCGATAGTTTATAGCACAGTGTCCAGGCTTTTCAAAAGGTGAAGATGTAAAGAATAAAAGGATCATCTTTTTCGTAAGTACTCCGTAGAACATACCATTTAACATAAAATTTAAAGGTTGTTGGTTTAAGCATCAGTTCAACAAAATTGACAATCCTAATTTCCTATTTTGTTTAATTTGTCCATAGCATACAAAATGTAAAAGTAATCAAGAAAGAGCGAATCATAGTTGTGTCATTTTCTCTTCATCTAAGTGGGAGATACGAGAGGAAAACAAATAGCAAATAGAAATGTGAGATCACAAAAGAATTAAGGAATATAACAAATTTATCAAATTCAATTGCAACAACAAATGATTTTAAAATGCAATTTAATTAAAGAAAACAAAGTGAAATTTTATTGCAGGAAAATACCAAGGCGGATGAATAGGGTAAACAAAGAGAAAACTTACAAGCGAGTGCAGAGGGAACGGGAGTTTGAAAAGTGGCATGAAAGTTTTTAAGCATTATGCCATCTTTCTTTTCTCCTTTCATGGTTCTTCTTTGTCCTTTGCACATCAAACGAAAACAAAGGAGAGATACATCTAAAGAAAAGAAAATTGTACAGAGGAAGAAATGGCGAATTGATACCAAGGCTAAGTAATTCATGAATAGAATAAGGAAAAAAAATTATAATCATTGTTCAAGACAATCTTTTTGAAAGATATATGAAGTGATTATTTTTCTATACGGATAGAAAAATATAGGAGGCACAAATGTTGATTTTTCTACAGAAAGAAGAGAAAGAGAACTAATTACAGTAAAAAGATACTTTTACATTAAAGATACGACTCTTGAAATTCTCTCTTTTATTCTTTTTCAATTCAGCATTATTTTTTTTTTAAAAAAGGATATATATGGCTATAAAAAAAAAAAATATGAAAGCGCCACATCACAGAACTGAAAATTCTCTTTTATATATATATATATAAGATTAGGAGAATTTTATATTTTATTACAATTTCATAATTTTGCCTGCTAACAATTTTGAGTTCTAGTTAGTGAGAGTACGTAGGCAGCATTTGGATCAAGTTAGTTTTAGCCAAAGGAGAAACATATATTTCTACGTGGAAATTTGAGCCATGTTGCGTTGTAGAGAAGGGCTAAAACTATCCCTATACTATTGGATTTATTTTAAAATCACCCTCCATTCATCTATCCCCTCCCTAAATTATTAGGCAGGTTATGTAGGTTCGATCTAGTTTACCTTTGATCCACAAAGATTAGGATCAAATTAACAGACAATCTCTTTCTGATAAGCAAAGATATATTATCAACCGTTTAATAACCAATGATGTGATGAAGCCAGGCAGAAATTATTTAATGCCAATTTTTATGATTAAGATAAAAAAGAATATAGAATTTCTAATTATTCAGACCTTAATAGAATCATATATAAGTATATTCGTTATTATTTTAATCATTTAAGCGCGCATTGCTATCACCAAATCTAGCGGAAGTTGGCCAAAAAACATTGAGTAATTTGTGATTTGCACCATTAATGTATTCCCTCTTTTGTGACTTGCACCTTATTCGATCATTTTTTGTGATTTGCACCTTAATCTTCTTATTTCCTTGCAAAACTACAAAAACTCATTTTTCAATACTTTCCAAAGGGTAGAAAAGAAAATCAAATATAAAAAAATAATAAAGCAACAAGATTTGAATGATAAAATATATACATAAGGTACAAACTTTTTCTTTTTTTTACTTTTACAACTTCTCTTTCTTCCTCTCAGCTCTCTAGAGAGTGAAATAGTACAAAAAACCCAATTACTTCAACAGTATCATCATCTCCTTTCTCCTGCTTTATTTTCTTGGCTCATAAAAAAAAATGCAATTGAGTTTCATTTTCACAATCAATTTAAGCTTTTTTTAAATAGCTTTAAATGTTGCCAAGATTTGAAGAGATATTATGATGAAGTTTTTTTTGCAAAAACTAGAGCGTAAAAATTAGGGCTTAAAGTGTAGAAAAGACGAAAAAAATACCCACTCAATTTTCTCGTGAATAAAATATTTTTTATAGAAATATTAATTGTGTTTTCCTTTTTTACTCTTTGAAAATTGTTGGAAAAAAATGAATTTTTATGATTTTGCAAGGTAATAAGAAGACTAAGGTGCAAATCACAAAAATTAATAAAATAAAAGGAAAAATTACACAACTGAGCAAACATTTAGTGTTAAATAACAAAACACAACTACAATTTTATAATATTACTTTTTATAGCTAACGTTTAATAATTTTTTGGTAGAAAATTTTGTGGGCCCAACAATTTTTTTGTATAACACTCTTCATATTCCAATGACACCTTCTCTCTCCTTGTATTTACAAAAATCCGATCCTCTTTCCTTAAACCTTCCCCTATTTCATCTCCTACGATCATTTCCCCTATTTCATCTCCTACAATCTCTAAACAATTCATCATCTCTACAGGTAATTGATTTTAATTCTTTTTTCGAACTCCCTACCAAATCTATCTTCAATTTCACGATTATTTTTGGCGTTTTTTTGATTTTTTGTTACAAAAAATTATTTTTCTCTTTTTTTTTTGTACAAAACCCTTTTTACAGTTGTTTCAATCACTACAAACTCACACATTATAGTCGAAGATCCTTCATTCAAGAGTATAACTAGAGGTATACATTTGCATGACAAAATTATGGAAGAATCTCCATCCTTTTCGTTGGGTATATCTCAAGATATTGAGGATATTGCAGGGTCTCTTGCAAAAGTTAGGGCTATTGAGGAGAAAAGATTCAATCTCCGGAATGACCCGATCTCATTTCGAACGAGTTCAAAGAAGAAGAGAAAAGCATATGAAATTGCTCCCAGCAACGGTGAATCAAGAAAAAACGTTGTGTCTCATCCTAACAAATCCGTCGAAAACGACATTCAAGAAAATGAGTTTTTTTTTTGGAGTTAGTATCTCATGTCAGTACAATCTAACTATAGATTGAGTTTTTATACTTTACAAAGATATTCTTGCACACAAAATTTTATACACATATATTTTTTATGTATAATTTGTACAATGATACAATAAATGTATACACAACAAATTTGTTGCAGTTTTTACATTTTTGTAGTGACAATATACAATCTCATATAAAAAGATTGTATAAGAATATCCACTGTTTTCTTATAGTATATATACATGTATTTGTGTCAGTATTTTATTTTCTTCTGTAAATTTTTTTCTTATACATGCATTCAATTTTTGAAGGCATTTAATTACTTTGTTACATAGGATCATATACCTATACAGAACACACCAATTGGTATAGCTATACAGCATAAGTATGGCTATTTTTTGTTGTGATTGTATACAACTTTTGTAGCTACAGATAAAAATTCTCATATAAATAGTACATAAGTATATTTAATATATTTTTTGTTTACAGTGTATACTTGATCTATCTCTACATATTTATGTCCTGGATCTGATATGACTCATGTCCAGTCTCCAGATCCTAAAGTATGCAGAGGCTCTACCAACTCATCAACTGTCAGTTCACGTGATTCAAACTCATCCATTTCACCCATTGGGTTTGTTGCAAGCCTCGTAACTAACTGTTCAATATAACTTTCACCAAAAATAACCTCTTCAACGTCCTTCTAAAAAATATTATCACAAATTGGATACATGTTAAAATCATTAGCAGCTTTCTTCAACATAATGTAAACCCTCACACCCATATCATTGTGAACAACCATTGGCACATTGCCTTGTTCAACTTTGTACTCGATCCTTATCTGGTTCTTATTAAGACCAACTCTGAGTTGATTTGCAATCAACATATACAATTCCATATAACGTTGCATTCTCTTTAAAAACAACACCTTCCAAAATATAGTCAACGTAACAATTTTTCACCATTCAACCTTCCAAAATGCATTACCATTATCGCAATTGAAACCATTGCTATATACAACATACATATACACGTTATAAACATATACATACAAATTTAAAAAAAAAAATAAACAAAATATATTTTTTGAAACTGCACATGCAATGTTATATTATACATTACAATTTCATTAGCTGTATTTTTTTTTATACAAATTCAATTATTTTTTTTCTTTTTTCACAACTCATACATCAAATGTATACATTATCTTATAGATATATATACATATTCAAATATACAGACAATGTGCATAAAGTAGAGACTCATTTGTATGTGAAAAATTTCAAAAAAATTTGCCATAACCATACATGTCATAAAAAACTGAAAATTAATTTTATTGTACAGACTTCAGGCAAATTCCCCTTACTCCACAAACGTTTGCTTCAGAAATATCACAACATTCAACTAAACAATTATACACACGTAAGCGAAAACAAATACCTGTAAATATATATATTTATGTAATCGTTCAGATTTGGAATAGTGAACAAAGATATAAAAAAAAATAATAAACAAGCAAGAATGATTGTTTCAAATTCAAAGTAATTCAGTTTTTATTTTTGAAATATGAATTCATCAATGATTTGTATAATATACAGTTCAAACGAACAAAAATTTCTAAACCAAATCAAAATTATTCTCACCAAAAATTCGTAAATTATCTGTAGAGAAATATTCAATTTTCCCTTGGATTTGGTAGTGAACTAGTCAACAATGGTGTTTTTTTGGTTGAAAATTTCACAAGACTGATCACATTCAACTTCCATAAATTATGTAATCGTTTTCCATAATTATACGCTAAATTGCAGTTAATTAGGGCTTTTTTTGGATAATATATTTGTAAATTCCGATTTATACAAAGGAATTTTTTATGACCATAGTTATGTAATTTTTGAAACTATAGTTATTTTTACCTATTATGTTTCACTAAGTGATTGTTTGTGAGCAAACATTTAGTGTTGCTCAGTTATGTTTCATCTAGAGAGTTCTTTTTTTCTCCAAAACTGAAAATAAGTCAATAACAAATCTTTTTTTTTTTCAAAAGTAGAAAGGGTTTTTTAATCCAAACACTACTGGTGATAAGATTTTAAATACCCAAATCTAGGAAAAAATGAATTAACTCATCAAAATTAATTTTTCTTTTTAAATTTTTTTTTTTACTATTAGTACTAGTAAAAAGAAAATAAGATGTGGACCACTTATAACGTGTTATTGGAGTTCCATCTACTCAATACTCAATCTTAGGAATATTCTGAAAATAAGAAAATAACGGCGGGGTATATATCTTGGAGGGGAAAAGGGGTAATTTAACATTTATCTTTTGTTCGAGTGGCAAACCGTTGAGCCAAAACACTAAAGCATCGTTTAGTGAGGTATATAAAAATAATACTTAAATAAAATATTTTAGTAATATTTATATTCATTAGAATGAAATATTTTTTATGCATTATTTGATTGGATGTATTAAAAATAGCAATTATTACATAAAAATATTTATTTACAAAGATACTTTACATATTTTTGATAAAAAAATGTAAAGAAGATTTTGAGGGACAAGTGAATCTTTAACCATACATTAAAGGGAAAAGGGTAAAAAGTGTTCTTAAACTATATGAAAGGAACAAAAATATTTTTCTTTTATACTTTAGTCCAAAAATTCCCTTACCATCAATACTTTGATCCAAAAATATCCTTATTGTTATTTAATGGGTCAAAAATATCCTTTTTCAAATAAATTTATTATGTATTTTATTTTTGAACACATTATTTTTCTAATAATATTTTTTAATTAGCAATTCCTACTTCACTCCAAGAAAAAAATGTAAAAGTTTTTTTTTGCTTTATTGTAATTACGGAAAAGGGTCAAAATTGCCCCTGAACTATGCAAAATAGATCACTTATACCCTCCGTTAGATTTTTGGACCA
>JBCEWC010004864.1:0-26233 GCA_038996855.1 Solanum aculeatissimum
AGGTTGGTGAAATTTGTGTGATAATATAGGATTCCAAGTCTTTGTCACAACTTTTGATGCATGATTAAAATGGGGTTAAAATGACTTTAGTTTCCATGTATGCTCATTTCTCTTGGAAACTTTACGTGTAGCTCCTTGTGGTCTATGATCTTTTGTCTGAAAGGATGAACTGAAATTATTTTCTTGGTTTTCAAAAAATGTTATATAATGGTGGCTGAAGACGGTCCTCATTGAGACAACCAGTGGAAATACTGGCATTGGTCTTGCGTCTATTGCAGCAGCTCGTGGCTATAAACTTGTGATAGTTATGGGAGCAAAATATAGTCTTGAGAGAAGGATTGTTCTTAAAGCTTTGGGGGCTGAGTTATACATCACGGATCCTGCCAAAGGTATGGATGGTGTGATACAGAAGGCTCAACAGATAATAGACAGAACACCGAACTGTTATTTTCTTCGTCAGGACAAGAACCCTGCCAATCCAAAGGTGTCCATCTCCTTTACAAATAATTTGTACATTAATTTGCTATAAAAATGTTGTCATACTTATCAAGTATCCATGTGTAGATCCATTATGAAGCAACTGGACCTGAAATATGGAATTGTACGCGAGGGAAAGTTGATATTCTTATTGCTGGGATTGGGACTGGAGGTACAGTGACAGGAGTTGGAAGGTTTCTCAAGGAGAAGAATCCAGAAATAAAGGTTAGGTTAGTTGTGAGTGATAAATGGTATTGTTCTTCTTTCTTTTTGTCTTGATTTCGTATTCCTTTGTCTTGTGAGAAAACCAGGTATATGGTGTAGAACCAACCGAAAATGCATTTCTAAATGGAGGACAACTAGGTCAGTCAAGTTTTCCCCCCATTCTAGCTGTCTTGTCAAATTGATTGGAGGTTATAGAAACTAACATGTCAATGCATTAGTTCTACATAAAGAGTTTTTCCAGCTCATCTCTTACACTGTGTTTTCATTATTACTTTCTGTAAATTATTTTTATCATAGACTTATATGTGTTGTTAAATGTTACCATTAAAGGGCCTCATAAAATTGACGGACTTGGTCCTGGTTCTATCTTTCCTGTTCTCGATATCAGCATCCTCGATGAAGTTCTTCAAGTAAGGCTGTATACCATATAAATAGTTGTTAGATTTTAAACGTTTAAATTTCTATTCAATGTGTATAAGCTTTTGCTGGAATATATCAGCTTCTGTTTTTATTTATGCTCAGGTATCTAGTGATGAAGCTATTGAAATGGCAAAGCTTCTTGCATTGAAAGAAGGCCTGCTGGTAAGTTCACCAGTCTATAAAGATCACTTCTGCATCCCCAGATTGCTTGTGTCCATCACTTCATTTGTGACGTGCATTTTGATATTATATTTTCAGGTAGGAATATCATCAGGGGCTGCAGCTGCTGCAGCACTAAAAGTAGCAAAAAGGCCAGAAAATGCTGGGAAACTTATCGTGGTAAGTTAGATCTATTCAGTTAGCTGATAACTCTCTTTCTGTGTCTCCTTAAAACTTTTGAGGTGCATGTGTAGTACTTGTTTAATTTCCGTTTTCTCTCCTTTTTCCTATAGAGTCATTCACTCACAGACTTCTATATTCTAAAATTCTCCATTTTATGCAGATTATTATGGCTAGTTCTGGGGAGCGTTATCTTTCCACCGTACTGTTTGATTCCATTCGAGAAGAGGTGGTAAATATGACCTTTGAGTAAGTTTATGCTTCTTTGGACCGAGAGACAGGGTGTTCAAGGGATTTATATGTTGTAGCTTGAGATAAAATAGTAAAATCAAATGAACTGTAAGCTCCTAAATTGGTGAACTATTGTTAACCAATACAAATATTCTCACCATTTGAATAATATGAAGAAAAACTATTTGGCGATTTCAAGATTGTATATGTATGGAGATAGGCTTCCATCAGCAAACAGGCAGGCATTTACTTTTCTTTTCTGATACTTGACGACTTGTTGTCAAACCAGCTACTACTCGTATTATTCTCTCTGTCGCTTGCACATATAATTGGGCTGTTAAGCAACTGAAGGTATGTAGAGAGGAAATGACCGATAACTGATTGAATCAAATTCAAAAGATTACTCCTGTACAGTGTAAATCATACATTTTGTGATCTTAATGACAAAACATCTCTAACTTCCCGAATATGCACAAGAGTCAATAGTAAAGAAGTACATATTCTTGAAATACTCTTGAACCCTTGCACAAAGCTGGGAAGGGAAAAGAAACTCACTACACAGGTTCCGAGTATTATTCACTACAGATAATGTAACTACTTCTATAAGCCAAGCCTCAATAGTTAAGGCTTGTACCAACCCCTCGCACAAAGCTACTATGGGGGAATGACGAAAAAATGTGTTACATCTTCAAAAGAGAAAAAAACACACAACAAGAACAGAAAGATTTAAAGACGCAGAACTGAGAAACAGGACATGTTTGAAGGATTAGATCTAACAGTAGTTTACTCTCATCCTAATTTTGTTTTTGTTTGAGACTGTTATCATTATCATTATTCTTTGAGCCACTAGTGGTGTTAGTAGTACTGTTAGTTTGGTTGAGCCTCGCAGCAGCAGCAATAGAAGCAGCAACGCCACCAGGACGGGTGCACAAGTTTGGATCATTCCTCAGTTCTGCACCGATCACTCCCTCTGCATCTTTGCGAGTCACTGGCTTATCTGACGGTAACTTTGAACTTGCTTCCTGCCAAACACCAATGTAACGTCTTAATTAGTTATACGTATGATTTAACTTATGTACACCTGACCATTTTAAGGTTGTTATCTTACCGCGAGGATTTCAGCCAGCTTAGTTTTTTCTTCGTCTTTGGTAAGTCTAGCATTACGAGTAGCAGCTGACTGAGCAGCAGCAGCAACTCCACCAGGGATGATGTTGGTTCGTCCGGTGGCTCTCACTTCTGCTGCCTGTATGGCTGCTGCATCGCTGTAATCCACCGGCCTGTTTCCAGCTGTGACAACAGTGGCTTCAAGGGCTTCACCAATGGTAATGTTGCCTCTTCCAGAAATTGATTCTGGGCTTAGTTGCTTTCTGTCTTTTCCATGTACCTTAGTGGAGGTCACATTATACAAAAGTAAGAAAAATGTTGATTGATGATCTTTCTAACATTCTTAATATTTGAATACACTTCCCTCCTCTCAATTTCTAAAAGCTAGTATGATAACAACAACAATTATGCCTCTGTTATAAAAATCACAGTAAAACTTTATTTTCTATTCTCAATTATTATTAACATCTTTAGGTTGTGATGTAATTCTAACATTTTGGTAGTTTATATAAAGTTTTCAAATGATAAATCATATGATTGTTGTTCATGAGGTTCATTCAATTGTTCAAGTTGGAAACAAGAAACACTTAAAGTATCTCATCATTTGGGGAAAAAGAAAAACAATATATACTTGTGACTATACTCTACATATTGATTTTATTTCTCCTTTGCATAGTTCCATTGATAATGTACCCTATTTGATGAAATATCACCTTAAGAGCAACAAAAAGGATTCCTCTCAATCAACATTTGACCATCATGAAATGTTACTTGTTTACAAATCTATTTTTGGTTTGATGTTTATTACTCCCTCCGTCCATCATTACTTGTCCATTATACTTTCTCTTTCCATCTTTACTTGGCTCCTATTAGTTTGACATAGAGATTAAGAAGTAGTAAATGATAGGGGTAATTTTACCAAATCACCTTTTGAATATAATTAATACTTGAAATATTTGTTATATTCAAAATTACTCCTATCATTAACTATTTCTTAATTTCTGTGTCAAATCAACAAGGGATAAGTAAATTTGAAAATACCAAGAAAACAAAAACAGATCTCTATGTGATCTATAGGTGTGCGCACTTTACAAAATTAAACATAATTTTTTTTAATAAATATAAATATATATATATATATATATATTTCCTTAAATTGGGGTAGGGGAAGGGAAAATGGGGAAGGAAGTTACAATATGAGGAATGAACCTCACCAACAAAGTGAGTTCAGATAGTCAACCAACTGAACTACTACTGAGATTCCCTGAATAAATATATATAATCAAATAAAAAGGTGAAAATAGTTTAGAACCTGTGCACCAATAGATTCAGAGACAACTTGCTTTCTAGAAAGTGATGATTTTTGAACATTAGTCACATTCTCTTCTTGTTTAACAGACTTAAGCTCTTCTTCCTTAGCTTCCTCCCTTCTTGGTTGTTCTTGGCTCATTTTTAGTATCTCAAAATTCAAGTATAAGAATTAGTATTCATTTAAAAGGGCATTAAAGATAGTAACACCTTCCTCTTGTATATGGTGTTATAAGTTTGGATGGAGAAGATAGTGTCCACTTTCCATGGTCTAAAAATGGGGAACTTTGAAAGCTAAACACGTGTTTGGAATAGATTTAGTTAGGAGTACTTAACTAATTACTATTTTGGTGGAGATTAGGAGGCCTTAAAACTATTGCAAACTATTTTTTTGTGACTTTTTCTTTTGGTGAAAGAAGAATTTTTATAATAGAGAATAATTAGCATAATAGTGTTATCGTGGACACCAAATATTTGATTAACTTCTTTGATACAAATCATGTGGTTGATTATCATCAAAGATAATCTTTTTGTGATCCTTTATAAATAAAGGAAAATGATTTAATAAATTTGATTAAAAATAAGTTGAGTTTAGATAAATTTAAATTTCATAAAAAAGTATAATTATATGAAGGACGTATTATTTAAAATAACGATTATGCCAAATATTGATAATGATGAGCTAAAAATTTGATTACATTTATTTTTAGAAAAACATTTTCAGTTTAAGAATTTGATACAAATCATGTGGTTGATTATAATCAAAGATAATCTTTTTGTGATCAGATATAATTAAAATTATTCTATGAATTTGATAAAAATAAGTTGAATTTAGATAAACTTTATAAATTACATAGAAAAGTACAATTATATGAAGTTCGTATTATTTAAAATAACAATTAACCAACACTACTTATGTGAGGCTATTTTTCTTTGACAAATGGATTATTGCTTGTGTTAAGCATACAACCAAAAAGAAAATAATAAAATTTAAAGGTTTCTATAATTAAATTTCTTAGAAGATAAATAGTTAAAAATATATTCAAAATCAGCAATCAAGAGAAAACTAAAAATAGTTTTATTAATCAAAAAACTAAATAATCATTGATAATATCTAAAAAATTTATCTTAAATGCTATTGGTCTTGTACATTCTTTTTATATACAGTAATAAAATAAGCATAGCATGTTGTGTGTGAACTTTTATTGTTGAATTTAACAGTTGCTTTAGCCTCTTTTTTTCTCTCTCTCTTTTGATAAAATGTTAAAAGTATATATAATTTTAATGGAATAGAATTATAAATAAGAACATTTATATGAACCTAATTCCTAAATCAAAATTAATTTATAAAAATGATAGTTTCAAATATATACAATAAATTAATTAATTTATAACATATATAATCATGTGTTTATTTAAATATTAAATAACCAAATATCATATAAAATATATAATTACTATAGTTTACCGAAAGTTATAGAAAGTATACACCAATTATAAAATATAGATTATTTATACATGAATTATATACTGAATATAGATCATGAGATACTCTATATATGAAATATATATTGCTGAGTATATATGAGTATACAACAAATGGACCGTGTTTCGTGTCAATTTTCAAAAAAAAAATTCTAGATAAACATTTTAATTAGGGAGGGAAACATTAATTGAAGGGATAATTACACAGAGGGACAATTCACTTAAAATAATTACAAAAAGTAGTCTTCGCTATATAGGCATGTATATTTATGTATCATAATCTATATTCAATGTATAATTCATATATAAATAGTATACATTGTATAGTAGTGTATACTTTCTATAACTTTTAACAAATTATATTGTATAGTCATATATAGTCTGTTGATTTGAATTATTTTTTATATAAATAAAATATGGACTATATTTGTTTTAATTTAATTTGTTTTCTTTATATATATGAAATTTCCCCCAATATTGAATTTAACAATGCTTTTTTAATTTAATGCTCAAAACAAGCAAGTGTCCATTTATCAGGAGAAATTTTAGGACCATTTGCCCTCAATTAGAATGGCGGGAATTTTTGGCGCTATTCCGCATTTTCTGGTTTATAATATACCTTCCGCATCAATCTTCTTCCACAAGCTGGAAACCCTTACGACGCCACTGTACCATTTCTCCTCTCCAAGCTTTTCTACTTCCAAAAATGGCTGCAAATGGCATTGCTTCCTCTGCTCTCTTCTTCCGCGTCAAAAAGCTCTCTGATAACGCTGTTTTGCCTTGTAGAGGCTCCCCTCTCTCTGCTGGATACGATCTCTCAAGGTTTTCCATCCTTTTCTTTTGATGAACTCATTTCACTAAATTAGATCTTTTCCCTGATTTTTGTACGTGTTTGATTAAACCAATTTTGGGGATGTGTATTTTTTTTCCTTCTGATTTTGGTGCAGTGCAACGGAGACGAAAGTGCCTGCCAGGGGAAAGGCTCTAGTACCTACAGATCTTAGTATTGCTGTTCCTGAAGGAACCTATGCCCGCATAGGTGTATTATTGCTCCTTCCTCTTCACTTCCATTGCTAATCGACACGGAAAAGTCTAGTTAAAAGATTCCATAGTACAATTTTTTTTATGATGTTAGCGCAATTGGCATACAATTTTATTAGAACTTAGTAAATTAAGTTTTATAAATCCAACATCAACAAAATATGTTGGAGATAGAAACCATTAGCACAGTAATCGAAGTAAAGAAAAAAACAATACCATAGTAGGAGAATATTAATAAGAAAATTAAACCTCACTTGATCTAATCATCTCTCCCTAATTTCTTTTACAGCTAACCTCATGTCTCCTCTCTAGGCATTTGTGCATTTCATGTTTCACATGTTCAAATCACTTCATTCTTGCTTTCATTATCTTGTTTGAGTTTCATACCATAAATTTGAAATCTTAACTCTCCTTTGTGGAGAAGGATAGAAGGGGGCCACTATCCATTAAGTTTCGAATACAACTTTGCTATCCTAACCCAATAATTTAGTTTACCATTCCATACCTGTAATAAGATAATAAAGAGTATTGTTCTTGATTTTGTCATAGGTTGAATGTTTGAAATTTAATTCCTCATTTTTGAGAAGATCATTGGCTAATTAGTTCGTGATGTGTTATTTTTATAGCTCCAAGATCAGGATTGACCTGGAAGCATTCTATAGACGTTGGGGCAGGTGTGATTGATGCTGACTACAGGGGACCAGTTGGAGTTATACTTTTCAACCATTCTGATGTTGATTTTGAAGTGAAAATTGGTGACAGAATAGCTCAACTGATCATCGAGAAAATCATTGTGCCAGAGGTCGAGGAGGTTGATGATCTAGACTCAACAGTTAGGGGTTCTGGAGGCTTTGGATCAACTGGAGTTTGAAATCTTTAGCTTGAATTAGAATCATACTGATCACTCACTATATTTACCAGGATGTTCTGATGTAACTTCACTTGTGATTTATGCTTTGTCGATGTTGATCTCTGTGTTTTAAGGCAACTTTGTCATTCTTGATTCGTGTTGTAAGAGGTCAATACAAATATTGATAACACAGACATTAGTAATGCATGAATTAGTAAGATAAAAATTAGTTATTTAGTGATTATAAGTGTTTGGTTTGTTATTTTTGTCTAATCTTTGTGTTTGATTTAAAATTCAACAAAAAATTCTTCCTTTTATACCTTCCGGGTTAATATAAGATTTTTTATTTATTGTAGTTTGGTGAAGGGGGATAATTGCCGCACATTATATTTTCTTTTTAGAACTTTTTATTTCATTTAGCTAGCTGAGTTAAATAATAAAATATATATTAAAAAGAGTTATTAATTTTGAGGTGTGATGTGCTACTATGGAGATCTTTGATGGCATGGTTTATTTCTAATTTTTTGTTGGTCAAATATATCTTAAACTTAACACAGATTTAAGGTTATTTAAATTGTTCAAATACCTAAAGCTTATTTTTTAAAAATTGTTCAAGTGATCAATCAATGAACTTATATTGAATTAAAAAAAATCCAAAGAAAACAATGGAGAAAAATAATTATTAGTGAAATCATCAAATTGGGAGATAGTTTAGTCATTTATAGGTCTTATCAAAGGATTATTAAACTTTAGATTAGTTATTCATATGGTGTATAATTAATCCATATTAAGTTAAACAAAGCAACTAAACATATATGATGAACTAAATTTTAATTCATGGACTATTCTAATTAATACCACCTACTAAATGAGTCCTAAATTCATTTTTTATTACACAAATTTCTTAATATTGAAATAAATGGTAAAGTTTTATACGGAAGATAACTATTCTTATAATCTATTTATCATGAATTACATTCAAATATTTGAGTAAAATAAATATTACTAGGACAGATTTGATTTGAGGAATCTTTTTACTTTACAATGATGTTGTCAAGAAGTTAATTTCTATGAAATGTGACGCCAAAAGAAGAACAAAATTCTCTAAATTAAATAGGGCGTATATTGAATTTGAAAAAAATAAAAAATAGAATAAGAATGTGATTGAGCTTATAACTATTAAAATTATTGTTATTCATACGATATTTATAATTGAAAAATCGAGTCTCCTCATTAACATAAGTTACTTGACTCTCAAAGTTAAACATGATTTTTATATTAGTTGAAAACTTTTTGTATTTTATATAATCAATTCAATTTGTTTGTAATTGAGGTGCATTTATTGGTGTAATCTCTAGGCAAAATCTACCATTCACAAAATAGTTGTACTGCGGATGAGTGTTACATTTTCCTTACTTTTGGGGTACAAAAAGAAATTTCAGTAAAATAACCGCGTTGATGTCATTTGCCGTAAATTCACTCAACTCCATGCCCTTTTTGCATTAGAGTCGCCCCACATCCACCTCTTCAGTTTCCCTCCTCTCTTTCTCTCTCTACAATGCCTTTTTTCCCTTTTTACAGTCAATAGAAGAGAGAGAGAGTGTGAAGACTAACAGTAGCATATTTAGAGAGAGAGAGAGGGGAAAAGTACCGTATGATATAGAGAGAGAAACTGAACGAACGATGAAACACATTTTCAAGAAGCTTCACCATCCAAATCGATCGAACGACGCTCAATCTACTTCATCGGCGGTATCGTCGTCATCTTCGCCGGCGGCGGGGGTATCATCATCGTCTTCGGCGTCATGTGCTACTGATCATCCGAATTCCAGTTCGGTTGCTCAATCACCGTCGAGTCCTTCTACGATTTCGACTGCTTCAACGACGACCGCTGCTACTCCAGTGTCCGCTGGTGGAGGAGGGAATATTTCGACGATCAATCGGCAGCAGGACTATTATACTTCCGAGGAAGAGTACCAGGTGCAGCTTGCCCTAGCGTTGAGTGTATCATCCTCGCAGTCTCAGGATCCTTTTCCATCTGATGTTAATTCTAGTAACGCTCAGATACTCGGTGGAGGGCGAAGCCCGGTTGACTTGGCACGTGATAGGGAGGATGCGGCTGCGGACTTGTTATCGAGGCAGTATTGGGTAAATTTTGAATTCTCATTCTTGTTGAAATTGCTTCCATTTAATTTCACATTGTTAATTACGCTGATGGTCTTATTAAACTTGCTATTTGTAATTAGTGCAAGTTCAAGTGAGAATATCTCCTTATCTGCTGTTTGTATGCCCTTTTGTAGTGTAACTTTAGTGCAGTACTTTGAGTTGTAAACTTCGCAAACAAGTTAAATTATAGAAAGATTAGATTTGATTATCGATGTGAAGAAGTGTTAGCCTATTTCTTAAAAAAATTACTAATAATATAATGATGGAGCATAGAAATCCCTCTAAACAAGGTCTAGAAAACTTAAGAAAAAGAAATACATGATTTAGATTGACGGACATGGAAAAAGAAATCCTTGATATTGAGAAGGCTTATGATCATGTTAACTGGTGTTTCCTTCTCAAGGTGATTGAAGATGTGGGTTTTGGTAGGAAGTGGATCAACTGGATAGCCCTTTGTAACAAGATAGTTAGGTTTTCTATTTTGGTGAATGGCTCTCCGGAAGGCTTTTTCTGAGATTTGTGATAACATGATCCTTTTTCACCTTTCCTATTCCTCTTTGTCATGGAAGTTTTGAATCAAATGCTAAAGTGTGCGAGTTGCAATGGATGGTTTAAAAGTAAAATGCTTTTGACAAGGAAGGAGAAAATGGGGAGATCACACATCTTCTCTGTGCGGATGATTCTTTGATTTTTTGCCAGGCAAAGGCAGATCCTTTAAGATATCTTAGGCTAATTCTAGTCATGTTTGAGGCAGTCTCTGAGCTTCATGTGAATTGGAGGAAGAGTATGATCTATCCAATCAAAGAAGTGGAGGATATTCAAACCTTGATTTATCCAATCAAAGAAGTGGAGGATATTTAAACCTTGATAACCATTCTGGGATGTGCGGTTAGGCTTCCTACCTACTGTCTAGTTGGATTTATCATGGGGTTCTAAAAATAACTGCTTTGGAACTATGGAATGGGGTGGCAGAAAAGTGTGAGGAGACACTATCCAGCTGGAAAAGACATTACCTATCACTGGGTGGTAGAGTTGTTTTGGTTAACAATGTTCTAGATGCTCTGCCTACTTATGTGATGCCCTTGTTTCTTCTTCCTAGAAAGGTAGGGGAGAAAATTGATGTCTTGAGAAGGAATTTCATTTGGCAAGGCAACAAAGAGAATCAAGCTATCCACTTAGTAAAATCAAAAGCCTTAATTACTAGTTAGGATAGAGGGGGTTTGGGTATTAAAAATCTAATGGTCCAAAACATCAGTCTATTGCTAAAGTGGTTATGGAGATATTATCCGGAGGAAAATGCTTTATGGAGAAGGGTAATCACAGCCAAATATGAGCAAGATGGGATATGGTTCTCAAAGACCATCAGCTGTCCGTATGCGATTGGAGTATGAAAATCTTATCAAATCACATTCGGGAGTTATTGCAACAATTCTAACATCAAGGTGGGAATGGCAGAAAAAACCTTGTTCTGGGTCAATAACAGGCTAGGCCATGGTACACTAAAAGATTTATTCCCTGTCCTTTACAATATTGCTTACCGATCCGAGGCAAGCTTAGATGCAATCTGGGCTCCTCAAGGGTAGAATATTATTTTTAGAAAGGTTAGAGGGAGATGCGGGATTTTCTAACACTCCAGAAGATTTCAAAGGGCTAACAGAGTCTTTTTTTTTGAGAAGGTTAACGGAAAGGGCTAACAGAGTCTTGTGATAAGCTTTACTAGAAATCAGACAGAGCTGGTGATGTCTAATTTGGATCAACAAATACCACATTGGCCTGGGAGATATAATTGGAAAGTTGAGGTTCCTACAAAAGTTTTGTGCTTTTCCTAGTTAGTGGCAAGAGAGGCTTGCCTGACTTTAGAGAACCTAAGCAGAAGGGGCTTCCAATTATGCTCTAAATGCCCTTTTTGTGGTTTAGAAACAAAATCCAATAGCCATATGTTTCTTCATTGTTCTTTTACTAGTCTTTCGTGGAAATTTTTTCTTAACATTATGGGCCTCCAATCGTGAATGCCTTCCAACACTAATGACCTTCTAAAAAGTTGGAATTGCAATAGGGGTGTAGTCAGATAGCAGAAGGATATTGGTTCCTGCTTGTGTATGGTGGACAATTTGGAAAGAAAGAAAGAAATTTAAGAATTTTAGAAAGGTTAGAGGGAGGTTTTCACTTGTGTGCCAGGTGTTTTTTGTGTGAGGAGCAGGAAGAGATAGTCAACCGTCTCTTCTTACACTGCAAGTGGACAGACCAGCTTTGACAGATGTTCACCACCATGAGGAAGATCATATGGGTGAAGCTAGGGAGGATCAAAGAGGTCTTGAAGTGCTGGAACTGAGATGGAATTGCAGGAAGAAAGGAGGAGAGATGGAAAATTGTCCCATCTTGTATATGGTGGACAGTTTGGCTCAAAAGGAATGAGAGATGTTTTGTGGGAAAACAGACCTGCATCCGGAGATTTAAGTTTAATTGTTTATCTTTGTACTTTTTTAGATAGTCTTAGACAATTCAGCGGCAATTAGTACTAGTATAGATTGGTTGTAAGTGAATATGATCAGGGGACTATGCAATTTCAAAACTCTTGGTGGGATACTACACCGTTGTGGTAGTATACCTGTGGATATATAAGAGTAGCTGATGCCTTTCTCAAAAAAGAATTTTTGAAGGAAGAAGTAGGTCTTTACGTTATTTTAAGATGAAGTGCTTTCTTCTTTTCATTTTTGGTGTAAAGAACGTTTTTAGAGGATTCAGTGTCCTTAGTAGATCACTTTGTAGCCATTAGATTTCATAGTTGGATCTGCCGTCTTTTCTCTCTATATTTATGGTTTTGAAACTATTCTAGTGCCTTTTCTTTAATAATCAAAAAATCAAGTTACCATTCTTAAAAAAAGGAAAAAAAGAAAAGAAATCCATGTTAGTAAGTTAGATTTCTTTTTTTGACCTGCTTTGAAATGTTTTTCTTTGAGTGAGGGTCTATTGAAAACAACTTCTCCTTATGCGAGGGTCTATCAGAAACAACCTCCCTATCTCCCAAGGTAGGATAAGGTTTGTGTACACTCTACCCTCCCCAGATCAACTTGTTACACTATGTTGTTGTTGGATGGATGGTCATGGAAGACCAAGATACGGATTAGTAGTTCAGATTGGGTGTTTCAAGCAAAAATGCTCAACTTGGGGTGTTGATCTATTTAAAGCTCAAGCACTGCAGCACTTTTCCATATATAATATAAATTTGATATATTCGTTACATTTCTATATTTTTCGAATAGTAGCCTGGCAAAGGAACAGCTTGGTGAGGATTTTAAGATATTACATGTTTTGTCTTTTTTCCTGTTGAGAGGGATGCAGAGATCCTGCAAAGTTGCAAGCACATTTTCTTTGTTCAGTTTCTTATGTTTCTTAGCGGATTTAGTTTTAACCTTCCTTCTAATGGATATTTTAAGTCCATAGGTGATGAGAATATGACTACCTATCAACATTGACATGCTATTTTTTATTTGAAAGGCACATTTTTATATTTTGGGTTCAAGAGGATTTGTCTTGTTTACTTAACCTTGCAAAGTTGAACAGTTTCTTTTCCTCGCAATACTTTATCGATTGTGTTTTTTTGGGGGCCTCCCTCTAAAAGCTTAATAATTTGTATACATTGCTGGTTCTTGGAATATGTTTTCTATTTAAGATGATTGTCGGTTGGGTTCTCATAATATGGTGTCAATCTTTTATCTCACTTACTTTACCCTCTTATCAGGATTATGGTGTGATGGACTATGAGGAGAAAGTTGTTGATGGTTTCTATGATGTATATACTCTCTTTACAGATCCAGCAAGTCGCGGGAAAATGCCATCTCTTTCTGAACTTGAAACAAATCCTGGGACTTCCAACTTTGAAGGTGTGATAATTAATCGGAGAATTGATCCCTCTTTAGAAGAGCTGATGCAGATTGCACACTGCATTACATTGGACTGCCCTCCCAGTGAGATTAATCTGTTAGTGCTGAGGCTTTCTGAACTTGTAACTGGGCATTTAGGTGGGCCAGTAAAGGATGCAAATATAATATTGGCCAAATGGATGGAAATTAGCACTGAGTTGAGGACATCACTTCACACCAGTGTGCTACCAATTGGATCCCTAAAAATTGGGCTTTCACGTCACCGTGCTCTGCTTTTTAAGGTGATTATCATAATTACTCCCTTCATTCACTTTTACTTGTCACTATTTCACTTATCTCAAACTATATGAACTTTGACCAACATTTTAAGATGCATTTTTTCATCATATTAATATGAGAAGGATTGCAACTTATAACATTTTTCGTGTAGTTTTCAACCATCTAAATTTTAGATTTCAAATATTAAATTTAGCTACTTCAATTTAGATTTAAAGTTTAGTCAAGTTGACCTTGAAAAGCAAAAAAATGACAAGTAAAAGTGAACAAAGGGAGTAAATGTTGTGCCTGTTTCTTTCATTGGGACAGAGGGATTGGATAACTTGCAGTCCATAATAACAAGTATTGGATAGAGGCAATTTTAGTTGGAAATAGGTGTCAAACATCTTTTGCGTAAAATATTGCAATTTCTTCAATAGTTTAGGACTTTTAAATCATGACAATAAACCATTTACTTAACTGTCACCCATGATGGATTTCTAACAAGGAAAACTTCAAATGAAGGAAGCTATGGTTACAATTTAAAATGATTCTTCTGCCAAAATCTGTTTGATTTATCATAGGTAACAAGGCTATGTTGTTTATGTGAAGTCTTGGGACATTTCATCTATTGCTTTAAAGTTTTGAATGAGATGCTTGTGCTCTTTCATACATTTAAATACATTTAGCAGAAAACTTGAGGAGGTACTGCCTCTCATCTTCAGGAACCTTTAAATGTTGTAAATCTACCTGGGGCTGGGCCTATTTTATTTGCGCGATTAATCTACAAAGCTTTTGTTGCCTTGCACCATTGCAATTCAACTCAAACCATGCACATAGTCTTCTGTACATGTGACCTCATTCAACTGGCTTTTGACTTCTTAAACTTTGTAAAGGTATTCTGGGAGGGGTGAGAATAATTCTTTTTTATTTTAATCAGATATAAGTCTGGTGTAGTGGAAACTTTTGTATTGAAGTTTGGCGACATTATGCCCTTGTGGCATTTGAGTGATTAGTCTCTTTTCCATTAAGATTTGTATCATCTTCATTGTTATTGTTTTCACTTGAGGCAGGTACTAGCTGATCATGTTGGAATACCCTGTAGACTTGTTAAAGGGAGTCACTACACTGGTGTTGAAGACGATGCTGTCAACATTGTAAAGTTACCGAATGATAGGTATATTGTGAAATTCTACAGCTTTTCTTAAATCTAACTAGGAGGGAACAGTTATATTTAAATTTGACATGTTGCCGATGGTATTGTGCATGTTTGAACTTGTTTGATTCTGCTTACAATTCTTTTTGCTGTTGAAGTTGTTTTGGCTAGAGTGTTCCACATAAGTAGAGGAAATGAGGGTTGTCTCCTTGTAGTCTTGGACAATCTTCACCTCATTAGCTAGCTTTTGTGATTGAACTAGACCAAGGTCTATTCTCTTTTAGATTCATGAAATTTAAAGAGCTGTGATGATTGAATTAGAAGTATTTGTGGACCCTTGTCATGTTTTACATTAGCTGTTTCTCAACATTTGAATATTATGTTCTCAGCATATGAATATTATCTAGTCCATTGGTGTTTTGACAAACTATTGTTCGGAACTTTTATGTTCTATGCCTTAGATTTTACTTTCTTAAAGCATTTTTGTCTTAATATCTATAAAGTTGACAGGTGTCAAACTCCTATTTCCTTGTATTTTTGTGGAGTTATTAGCTGTAGTATATGTCACATTTTGTTTTTCATCTTGTGCTATAAAGTTGTGGGACCACATTGGATATTTTGTGGTTGGATCTTGTGCTATTTACATAATATGGGATGGACCTAATGTATTAGAGAGGTCAAGTCAAATGTTGCCGTTTTATATCAGAGTAGAAAGATTGTTATCTTTGTGAAAATGTGCTTACCTCATGTTAAATTTTCAATGCTGACCTTACATCTGAAAATAGTAACTAGTTTCCTTCATGTTTGCCAAAGTCACTTTCTGTTACTAGAGAGAAGGAAGAAATTACTGGGTAGTGCTTCTTGCAGTTTGAAATTATTGCTCTTTTTTTCCCAAAGTAAGTGTCGCTTTAGCACGTTATGCCTGTTAAGAAAAATAATAATTACAACTTATAGTTTACTAAGTCGCCCCTATTTATTAGATGTTTCTCGAGAATTGAGCACTATTAAGAAGACATACTTTAATACAAGGGTATAGTTGGAAACAACTATTTTTTTATTTCAATTCCTAAAGTCACTCTTATTTGGGACAATTTAAAATTTTCTAAAGTGACCCTTAGTTTGGGAGAGAGGGAGTAATTTTTTTGAACTTTTCAGATACTTCTTGTTCAAACGGATGACAACATTTGATTTTTACGAATATATATTGTAAGAAGAAAAGAATGTAATGTATATTTCTTAACCACGACACAATATGATGTTTTTTAGTTGGAAGGATAAAATAGAGAAGAGTCATATCTGACACGAGTAAGAAAGGTTCCTCATAAAGTATCGTTTCTAATGTTACTCCTCTGTCCCACTAGCTGTTTCCTTTCCATGTCATCCCCAAATGGTAGCCTTTATCCTTGAGGTTTAGAATTAATCATTTATTGCATTTTCTGTGATCTATAAAATTCATGTAGGACAATTTGTACTCTTCTCAATGCAACTTCTCTTAACACATAGATTACATGTTCCATCCAACAAACAACACACGCTTCTGACATTTGTTTCAAACTAAGACAATTAAATGGGATGGAGGGAGTTAAAAATCTCTCCTATAACATGTAAAGTGATATGCTACTGTTTTTCCCTTTCCAAAACGAAGTGTAACGTGATACATCATTTTAGGAAAACAATATAAATATGGACAATCTATCCTTAATAAATGGAGTATTTGTCTTCACGTGCTTTCATGCCTTCATGTAATTGAGTTTACTCTTCATGAATGTCATTAGATCGATCTTGGATTTTGTTTAAAGACAGTTGCTCTAGTGTTCTGAGCTATAATCATCTATGCAATTTCATGAGACACATGATCTGTCTTTCAAATTGTATTTCTTATTTGTTGCGGCAAATGCATAATCGCGCAGATCTTGTGACATTTGTAATTATTTGATTTTTGTTGCATAACTCTCTACATTTCAGCCTCTAAATCAATTCTTTGCCTTCAGCGAGTTTTTGGTTGATCTCATGGGAGCACCAGGCACACTCATACCAGCTGATGTTCTCAGTGCAAAGGATGCTTCTTTGAAATCATACAGTCCAAAATTGAACAATATTCCAAGTTTGCCATCAAATAGTGATCCTGGAGATTCGTACCCAAGAAGGAACTTATTATCTGGTCAAAATTCTGGGTCAGGAGATGATTTCTCCAATAGATCAAAGCCTGAGAAGATAGAATCAGTTCATTCAATCTCAGATGCAGGTGGTAGTTCCATTGCTGGTTCTTCAGGAATCAATAAAAGACCATCTTCTAATCAGGTTGATTGGACTTCACCGTTAGCAATTGGAACTTCTTTATACAAAGGGGGCCGTGGACCAAATGCGGCTGGTGATGGCTTGAGGTTGAATGTAAATGTCATTCCTTACAATCAGAATAACCCCGAGGACCCAAAAAATCTTTTTGCGGATCTTAATCCGTTTCAAATAAAAGGCTCTGGCAATACATTGTTGCAGAAAAACCCTGCTAGAAACAAAGTCAGTGACTTGCAACAGCCAAAAAATACTTTAGTCCCCGGACGGCCTCCTGCCCCTATGATGTGGAAAAATCGGTATGCACACAATGAGGTCCCCCGGAAAAACGAATCTGATTCTGAAGGACTTTTTTTGAAGAAGATCGGTGGATCTAGTGGGTATCATACATCATCAACTGCTTCTACCAGCTCAAATATACCACAGAAGTCTTCCACTGATACCTCCAGGTTACACGGGAATTCACAGTCTGGCTATAGAGGAAATGTTGAAGTTGCTTTCACCAGGGATAACAGTTCCAAATTATCAACTGAGCTTGAATTTAGAAGGTTGTCTGTTCAGGACAGTCAAAATAATAATAGAGAAACAAGTCAATGGGAGGGGCACAGTTTGCAGAGTGACGAGTTAAATGGGACAAAAGCATATGAAGAAGATATTGTGGATAGTGACCCCATAAGAAATTTGAAACCTCATTCAATAGGAACAAATATAAAATTGAAGGAACCAGAAAATCCAACTTCTTCAGGGTATCTAGGTCCAAGTCAGGTTGATCCTGTATTTGATGATGTTGGTGATTGCGAAATTCCATGGGAAGATCTTGTCATTGGCGATAGGATTGGTCTTGGTAAGCCTCTGTTTGTCCTGACTGAAATATCTTGCGATGACGATGTTGGGTATTGTTCCAATGCATATAAACCTCATATTCGTTTATATTTGTACAACATCTCAGCCCAAAGTTTCATTAAGATTTACACTTGAGTGTGTGGGGGGCCTGTAAAATAATTTATTTGCCTCTCAATCCTTTCCATGGGGAAATGAACAATAAATGTGAAATTTTCTAAAATTTTCTGCCTAGTGCTTGTCATGGAGGAGTTAATAGCGTAGATGTCTGTTAGTGTAGGTTTATTATTTTGTCGGAGATTACTCAGTTAATAAAGGTGAAAAGAAAGGTCTCAACTTACTCTCTCATCTCCATCTATACGAATGCAATCAAAGCTTTGTCCACTTAAATCATTTGCATGTGTTTAAATTACCAGTGACTTTTAAATTATGATGGGAGGTTAGTTACTATCTTTATCAGATTAGGAGGTTTACCAGTAATTACCTAATAAGAAACTTTGTATTGTGTAAGTATCTTTTACAATGTCAAACATAGAACTTAACTCTTTGCTTGTGCATCTAGATTTTCTATTGGGATATCTCTGGAAGCAATCATAATTATGATATTCTAATCTTATGTATTAATTTTGAGTATGCTGCAAGCCAGCAAGATATCCACAAAAATGGATGGTAATAGTTGGAATGTTTATAGGTAATATTGTGGGCTTACTTTAAGAATGGTTTCTTCACTCTGAACTTCTGGTTCCATTTTCAGGTTCCTATGGAGAGGTTTACCATGCAGATTGGAATGGCACTGTGAGTTATTTTATTTCAAATATTCCTAGGAGCATTTTGTTTCATCTTCCTATTCATTAATTGTTACTAGCCATGTAATTAGAATCAATCAAGTGGCTTAAAGTTCTGAGTTGTCAGTGTGTTCTTTGTATATATCTTCTATAGCTGGCCTTGCATTTCATCAAATTCCAATATTGTAATGTCTACTTTGTGTATCATCTAATATTTTGTTATTATTAAGTGAAAGCTTTGGTATTGATGGATTTGCTCGAGTATATTAAATATTGAATGCTTTTGCTTGTGAATCTGTCTAAAATAGGAGGTTGCTGTGAAAAAGTTCCTGGATCAGGATTTCTCGGGTGCAGCTTTGGCCGAGTTTAAGAGAGAGGTTTGGATTTCTGCACTGTTATGCTTACTGTTTGATGCCTGCATTGAACTTTAAAAATCTGGAGTATTGGAATATGTTGTGGTTTCGAATACTCTTCTAATTTTCAAAAAGAGGTTATGCCCAGCATAGTCCCAAGAAGCTGGTTCTGTCATTTTCTGATTCTGTATAATCACTTCTTGAACTGCTCTGTCATTCACTTTTAAGATAAATCTACAAACCTGGTTGACCACAGAGAAGAATTAGTAGCTGTTGATTTTTGCATTTATGGGTGTATGCTGGCAAAACCTTTTTTGAAACATAATCGTGTTTTTTGTGGTGGAGTCCATAGTAGCTGCAAGAATATCTTTTGCTCCTTTTCAAGGGTCTTCTATTGTTTGCCCGCAAGTTATATAAGCTGACAGAGATCTATCTGAAGGCCGAGTTTAAGTTGTTAATTTGACTTATGGGTACATCAGTGCCAACATGAATCTGTAACAGTCGTAATCAATTCTTCCAATCATTTTCGTTTTATCCTCTCGTTAACTCTCAAAAGTCTTGCAAGGCTCTCAAATGGTCAAGCTGTCAGAAGTTTCTGTTATTGTTCGAATGGGTCAGGCTTTCTTGACCCTGACATTGAATTTGTCCAGAGGGTGCGGTCATGAAAACTAATATTCTGTTATGCCACAAATAGTAGAAAATGAAGAGAACAGTAGGATATTGATTGAGATGTTAGTTTGATAGGGAAGACATCAAATCAAAGTTTAAAGTTTGAGTAGCAAAAATAATTTGGATTCTTGAAAGTTGTGAGAACTGTGTAGAATAATATTATTAGTGGATGGTGTCATCGTTTTTGTAAAAGTACCAGCTTGAAAAGAGTGTAATAAAAATTGGAATGAAGTACTTGTGGATATTTTCCCCCATTCTATTTTATAGAAAGATTGACTTACCATTCCATTTAGATGTGAAAATTATCGCCACTGAGCATTTTTCTTGTCTCTAATGCCTAAAATTGACATGTATAAATATTTCCCATTATGAGCATGACTTCTGTATCTTCCATTCTTGTTTCAGTTTTTTTTTTAATAAAAAATTAACATTCATATTATATAAATCACAGTAATCCCAGGTTCAAATCCCAATATAGACAAAAACACTAGGTGATTTCTACTCATTTGTCCTAACCATGGTGAACAAAATTATTTGGTACCTGTTGTTGGTGGGAGATCACAGCTTCACAGGTATCTTGTGGAATTAGTCCAAGTGAATGAAAGTTGGCCCAGTCACCACGGTCATCAAAAAATTATATCACATTGATCTATCCTGCAGCAAAAAAAATAAAATGCTGCAGGTATCCATAATTACAAGGGAATTACTGGGAAGATCTTCTAATCCTATATCAAAAGCTTACAAGGATCTTAACCACATCCGTAAATGAATCTAGATCTTCCATGTATTTCTGTTACCAAAACTACAACACTAAGCAATTCATTTTCAGCTTCTGAATAGAATTGCAGTTGTCCTCAAAACATCTATGATTCCCTTCTCTCCACACTGCCCACCTGATACAAGCGGGGATAATTTTCCATCCCTCTTTCTGGCTAGAGAGGCTGCTGTAACTATCACAGTCTTCCAAAGCATGAACAGTTCTCCCTGTATCATCCATGACATTTCTTTCATGTCAATACATAACCTCCTTAGTACGAGTAGTGATCTTACAATGCAGGAAAATATGATTAACTTTTCTGCTTTAGTTTGTCAGTTTCACTTTTGTAGGATACTTGTTTGACAAGAATAGTAGGTCTGATCTTCTATGTTAGCTGCTGATCAATTTTGAATTTATCATCTGTTGTTCTGTCAAACTGTATTTTTGAAGAGATATTCCTCAGACGTAATGTCTGTCCTATTTCTTTTGTTTGCTGCTTAACTTTCTTCTTGTTGAAATTCATCATTAATTAACATAATTGGTTCGTAATGGCAGGTGCGTATCATGCGTAGGTTACGACATCCAAATGTTGTTCGTTTTATGGGTGCTATTACTCGGCCTCCCCACCTTTCTATTATCACTGAGTTCCTGCCACGGTATGTTTGTATTTTAATTTGCATCCCTTTTTCCTTCCATACTTGCCATCATTAGAAAAATTTTGGTTACTGTCACAGTCAACTTATTGTATGCTATGCTACATGGACTTTTTCCTGTGATGTACTCGTTCTGAAAAGATATGGGACTGGTGCAAACACTCTATGCAAAAAATTATTCACTATAAGTTGAAGTGGTAAAAGTTGATGATATGTGTACCTCTTAATTACCAATACTTGTATCTTACTCATATTGGTTTGGCAATCAGTGTAAGACTTGGTGTCCATTGGTACCAAGTGAGCATTATTCTTTTATATCGTACATAAATCATTGTATTAGTTCCTTTTATGTAGCAATGTAGAAGTTCTAAATTCAGGCTTAGTAAGTGTTTTTGGTAAAAAGAAAACCATATAAAGTTAATGAGTTAATATTTTAATGATTCAAACCTTATAAACAATGGCATCTGATTCAAACCTTATAAACAATGGCATCTCTTATATCTGCTCAGCTATAACATGAATATCTTTCTAGATGTCTTTATTAGCGATTTGTGGATGACGAATCATTGAAAAGAAGGTTTACCATTTGGATTAATATTTATTTATTGTAAACCTTTGGTTATCTCTCCTTTTAATTGTTTCCATGTGATATTGTTTTTGAGAGCTCTCCAAGAATTATGTCTTCTAATATGATGTGAGTACTACAAAAGTGAATGTTATATTCTTTCATGATTGTGTTTGATTTGTGGTACTATAAAGTGCGAAGTGTTAATGTCTCTTTTAGCCATTGTTAGTTATTAAGCAGTATGTAATTACGTCAAACAAGTAGTGATGTTGAAATTTTTTCTTGCGCAAGATGAATTACTCATTTAAAATATCATGCTTTTCAGAGGTAGCTTATATCGGATAATTCATCGTCCTCATTGTCCAATTGATGAAAGGCAGAGAATCAAAATGGCCCTTGATGTGGTATGATTCAGCAGCATCTTTTACACAATCAATATTGCATGGTTCTTCAGATCAATTGATCAGCATTTTTATTATTATTATTTTTATTTTTTATTTTTGCTTATGTTGATCTTCGAGGTTCTCTTGTGCAGGCAAAGGGCATGGATTGCTTACATACAAGCAACCCTACAATTGTTCACCGTGATCTGAAGTCACCTAATCTTTTGGTTGATCAGAACTGGAATGTTAAGGTAATTCGCTTTCTAATGTTTTTTTCTTCTAGTTACCTTGCTCAAACTCATGTTATTTTTGGGTGAGCAAAAAAAAAAAAATTTTCCCCCCGTTATGTTTTGGTTGAGCACAAGGCGTGATGTGTGGATTAGTGCACATCATGCCGTGGACATAGTTGAGTATTTTAGTAGAGAAAAGTGAAAGGATGGACCTAATTTTCCACTGGTCTTCGAATTGCTCACCAACCGACCCTTGATGATCTTGATTATAAAAAAGTTGATCTTATTTTTGGTTTATTAAGTTGGTTATAAACCCTTAATGCTTCAGTGAAATGCTCACCAACTACGCTAATCGTTGAACAAACCTTTGCAGCCTTTACTTCAATTTCAAGAATTTAGGACAGCAAAATAAAAAGAGAGTAATGCAATGATGTGATTATGTTCATTTTGAAGGGTGTGTGTCATTGGTTGTGGTTTTTATTAGTAACTCTGAATCTCTGTTGAACCATTTCTTAATTTGTTGGATGTGTTCGGAGGGATAATTTGTTGGTGTCTTTAGAGGGATAATTTGTCGGTGTCTTCAGAGGGACTACTAGTAACTCTTGAATCTTGGAATGCAGGTATGTGATTTTGGCTTGTCTCGCTTGAAACACAACACATTTTTGTCTTCCAAATCAACAGCTGGAACGGTGAGAACAATACATTTGTTTTCCATTGTTTAGATGTGTTACCCTTGTGCTGAAGTTGGTATACTAATTATTTTCTTTCTTCACTTGCTTTCTTATTGTCTAACCTAATCTTTTCATTCCATAGCCTGAATGGATGGCACCAGAAGTTCTCCGCAATGAACCTTCGAATGAGAAGTGAGTTAACAATTACTTTACTAATTCCATGTTTTCCTCATAGCCTGTGGTCGAGATACTAGTGTAGTTCTAATTTTTTTCCTTTTACAAATTTGACCTTTTTGTTTTTATGTCAACCTCCATGTTAGGCATGCATGTCATTGTTCATCATGATTCTTTTATTTGTTACCTTTGTTAAGAAAATAGATTTTGGGTCCAACACAAATCCCAAAAGCTAGCTCATAGTGAAGATTGCCTAGGACATATAACGAGACAACCCATTCACTCGACCAACGTGGGAAATCTAACAGTTCCTCGCATGCCCAGGGCGGATATCTTGAGCGTGGACTACATAACATAGGAGCTCTTAATGACATAGTCCTTGGGTCTTTACTCAAGCCCCAAAAATTAGTTTATGGATGAGGATTGCACAATATAAAAGAAGAGAATCCCATTCACTCAATTAATGTGGGACACTAACAACCTTGCTTTGGATAAATCCCCAAAATGGGGCGGGTGTGGTGGGGCTGGGGGTGGAATTTCATTTCTACTTGGCTAAAATTGAGTTGTAAGATAATTTCTCAAAAAAAATAAAAAGGTTGAATTTTGAGATGGTTGTAATGCCCATGGAGCTGAACTTATGCCATCTCTGTAACTATGAGAAAGGTTTGTTTCATCTGCTACGTGGGATCCAACTGTCAGCTTTAAACTTTTCTTATATTTTCCAAAATGGAACGCGTCATCCAGGATACAATTCTTGGTTATGTTGTTCCAAACTTGTAAGATAGTGAATATTATCTGGAGGAAGTGTAGCTGTAATCTGTTTGGTGAACTCTTTTGACACTCCGTATCTTAATTTTAAACTAAATGTGATTTCTTGAATGAACATTTTCCTTCATGGAAATCTTGGTCGCGTAGGATGGAAATGAGCTCATAGATGGCTAAGCTTGGAGCCTGCATTTAATTCGCAGCAGATTTTGTACATGCTTAGGTCTCCATGCTGTGTGTTCCTCAGCTAAAAATTTTGGTCACTTGACAGGTGTGATATCTACAGTTTTGGTGTCATTCTATGGGAACTTGCTACCTTAAGATTACCTTGGAGTGGAATGAATCCTATGCAAGTGGTGGGAGCTGTTGGCTTCCAGAATAAACGTCTTGAAATTCCTAAGGAACTTGATCCTATAGTAGCCAGAATAATATGGGAATGTTGGCAAACGTAAGAGTGGCATTCTCCTTTAGTATTCTTTTAACATTTTTTTCCCTCAAGATGCAGAATGCTAATTACCTCATTTTCTCAGTGATCCGAACCTGCGTCCATCATTCGCTCAGCTAACTGTGGCTTTAACACCATTGCAACGACTTGTCATTCCTTCCTATGTGGATCAGCTGAGCTCCCACTTGCCTCAGGAAATCTCAGTAAATTCTACCCCATAAATTTTCTCGTCTCCCTCAAATGCTAATGTAAGCCGATCATTTTATATCTGGAAAATGGAAGGTTTAGGTTTTTGGTGTCTGGTTTCGTTCCCTATGCAAAAGCGGAAGGACGTAGACTCTTAGCAAAGGTGTTAGATGGTAGATGTTGCTCATGCTTTAGGAAGAAAAAGCAAAAGCAACCTTGGTATTTCTCCTAAAAATGTGTCATTTTGTAACTATATTGTATAGTGGTTGTGTATAAGTTGATCCCAAAGGGAGTGATTGTCCTTCTGAGTTGTATATTCTTATTGACCATAAATTCCTTGGTTGAAGCCCCCTTCGAAATAACGGGGTGTTGCCCGTAATCACTTATTACGACAGTGGCTAAGTTGCCACTTATAACGAATATATGATTGCCGTCAAACTGTACAATCACTTATTATGTCAAATCTACCTCCCTAGTTTGTACAACTTTGAATGTCCAAACGGTTTATGTATTACAATAGTCACTCATTTGGTATCTTTCTACTAATAGTAAGCCTTGTTTGTCATAATAGCTGAGTTACTAGATAGTTGCACTTGCTTATCATCAACGTCCATTCTTGAGGACTCCAATTATGTTCTAGTAATTACAAATTTGGACCACGCATCCAGACGACCTTGGTGGACAAGTGCTTGAAAACCAGTTGAGTTTTGGCATATCCTACCTCGGCTTGACACCTGTCATCGCCCGATCTGGGTCGGGCTGCCACGATCCCGACTGAACGATCGTCAATGCATATGGATCTACACCAAGGGATGGAGGATTTGTGCATGAAGTCCAACGCGTCTTCTTTGGAAGTCAATGTAGTGAAATGGATGGAGCGAGTTACGCGATCATCGGATGCCCATGAGAGCAGATCGTCAACGTCCGAGGATCTGTATGGACGAAGAGTGATTCTTGACGAATCCATATCTATCTGCTAATGTAACATCAGTTGAGGGAGGTGAAAAGAGCATAACATACAAGATAAATGAACAAATATGTGTATGTTTGGCCCAATCAAATAGTTAGTATTCGTTTGACTTTCTTTTTTCAAGTATGTCTACAAATTGTTTATTTGCATTTTTTTACTATTTTTTATAATTTTAGTTTTTCACATATATATTTAAAATTATAAAATTAAATAATATTGCATATATCAATAGTTTATTACCACAAAATTAAAAAAAAAATCATTGTTATATCAAGAAAATATTTACCATTCATAATATTAATTAAAAAAAAATTCACTAAACACATATAATATAGTTTCAATACATATTATAGAGAACTATTTATAAAATATATATAAATATAAATTTTAGGGGAAATTACAGAAATACACAACATTTGGAAACTTAATTATAATTATTCCCTACCATTTAAAAAAATTACTAAATTCCCTTTTTTAGTTATTTCGCTGATACATAACACACATTTATAAACTATCAGTTAGTTTTACTGATACCTAAAAAAATTAAACAACCA
>JBCEWC010004865.1:0-26230 GCA_038996855.1 Solanum aculeatissimum
TTTCATTAGTGTGCACCGAAAAATCATTTTAAAAACACCGAATAAAACCGAACCGAACTTGAAAAAACCGAACCGAAATATTCCAGTTCGGTATATGGTGCACACTTTTTCAAAATCGAAAATCGAAGAACCGAACCGAAATTTGCTAAAACCGAACCGAAAAATCGAACGCCCACCCCTATTGTCCAGAGTGTCAGTGATTAGTTTGATAGATCTCTTACTACCATTGCAAAAACTAATGGTATCATCAGCAAAAGTTAAATAATTAATTCTAGGACTATTATTGCATAAATAGGAACTCTGGTAAGCAGTGTGATTATGCAGATTGTTAAGCATGTGAGACAACAACTCAGCACTAAAAATGGGGGGGGGGGGGGAGAGGATCTACTTGCCTCAAACCTCTAGAAGAGTAAAGAAACCATGCCTACCCCCATTCATCACCACGGAATACCAGTTCTTGGAGATATAATTATGGATGAGGTAAACCCAATGCTCAGAGAAACCAAGATGCCTAAGGACAAGGCAGAGGTAAGTCTAGGAATCTGTGTCATAAGCTTTGGTCATATCTAGTTTCATGACTGTATTTCTTCTTATGTTAGGTTTGCCACTCTTGGGCAATAAGGATGTTTTGAGCAATTTGACAAACCACTTTGATTCCTGGAGAGATACTTCTAGGAAGGATAGAGGTCAATCCGTCATTCAAGATTTTAGAAATAATTTTACTAAAGCCATTACAGAGGCTTGTAGGTCTCAAATTCGAGAAAGATTGGGATGATCAATCTTAGGGATAAGAACAAGTCAAGTATGAGTATAGAATTTTGGAAGGATATCACTTGAGAAGAAAGCAGTCACAACTTTATGGAGATATGATGCAATGATGCTCCAAGTACTTTGATAAAAGTACCCACTTAGGCCATCAGATCCTGGAGCACTATTAGGATCTAGAGAGAACACACAATCCTTTAGTTCTTTGAGTGTTGGAAGTGTGCAAAGCATGTCACTGTCCTCTTCTGTGATGCACCTGGGAAGAAGATTAAGGGAATTATACTCAGGGTTAGTGTTGTCAAGAGTAAAATAATTTTGGTAAAATCTCATAGCCCCTTCAGCAATGTTGTCATTTCCTTCGAGGCAGTTGTTGCGTTCATCCATAATTTTCCCAATGTTCAGCCTTTTTCTCCTGTCTTAGATGATGTGAAAGTATGCTGTGTTGAATCTCCATCTTCAAGCCATTTGACCCTAGCTATTTTTTTTTTTGAGGATAGACTCATGAAGCTTGCGAAATCTAGTGAATTCTGCCCTGAGCCTAGAGAGATCTCTTTTGTTATCTCCAATTTGGCTTTCAAGTCTCTAAGGTTCTTCGTAGAGGTCCCCAAAAGCCTATCTAGAACAAGAGCTCATAGCTTTACAAGTCTTCTTGATTCTCTGGTGAAGGATATACATGGGTTTCCATTGACTTCTTCATTCCAAGAGTCTTGTACTATATCCTGGAAGTCAGTACGATCCACCCAAATGTTCAAGAATTTGAAGTATTTTATAATGGAAGGAGTATCAGTATTCATCTTAACCCAAAGTGGAGCATGGTCAGAGCATGTTCTGGATAAGTAACACTGGTAGCATTATAGATATCATACCTTAGAGAGTTGTGGACAAGTCTAACCAATCTTTCCCAAACGGTGTTAGGGATCTCTATTGTCACACCAAGTATATTTGAAACCTGAGAAACCTGCATCTTGAAGACCACACTCATTGAGTCAGTCAATGAAATCAAGACTTACTTCCGTTCTATGAAGTCTTCCTCCAAATTTCTCATCGCTAGAAACCACCATGTTAAAGTCACCTATTGCTCATCAAGAATCTTGGATAGTGTTTTCTGTAACTCTCAATTCTGCCCATAGATCCTTCCTCAGCTCCTCTGTGCATTTGGCATAGATAACTGAAAGGAAAAAAATTGGTCAACATTTTGAGTAATTATGAGAAAAATTTTTGCTCCCTATCATGAACGATCTCAACATTAATGTTATTCAACCAAAGGATCCAGATTTGTTAGAACTGTTGTTGTAGGCCTGATGAAAAAAGCTTCTTCTGAATTTGTCCATTTTATCACAGGCCACCATGGGTTCTTGAAGGCAGAGGAGAGGAATATGAAATTGTTGTTTAAGGAAAAGTAATCTTTCCAAGGAACCGTTGGATCCTATTCCCCTAATGTTCCATGATATGAAGCTAAACACTGGAAACACTAGTGGTAGGGGCTATTTGATCTTGTAGATTAGTTGCAGCAGCTTCGATGGTAATGTTAGAGCTTCCTAGGGGGTTCCTTGGAGATAGATATAGATAGTGCTCGGTTGTTGTGTCCAAAGAATCCATTTGGGGGTATTTAAGTGATGAGTATCTCTTTTCATGATCTCTGGTAGCCTCATCGTCTGATTTAGAGGAAGTGAGATCCTCTTCAAAACATTCCATGAAACATATCTAAGTCTCCACCTCTAGTGGTGTTCCATTGATTGAATTGTTCAAACTGATACTATCCCTGTTTCTCTAATATGTTTTATCAGGAGGATTAGGGACCTCACAGCAGGAACCTTCCTCTTTATTTCCATAGTATTTATTTTGTGTAGTAATGCCTGGGTCTGTTTCCTGGATTTCAATTTTCTTTAGCCTATCCGCAGATCTTTTCATATCTTTTCGATGTTAAATCTGGGAAATTCAGAGTAGAAATTTCCTTTAGAGAAGTATAACTCTCCATTATCAGAAATTTGTTGCATTTCTCCCGCTAGTCTAACATTAGGAGGTATTGTAATTTTACCCCTGAGTTTCATCCTCTTGTTCAAAATGCTCGAAGTCTCATCTTTGTTGCCTTCAACCAGTGCTTCTACTTTTTTTGAATTTATTTTTCAGCTTTCTTTGATTTGTAGCAAGTTTGGATTTATCCTTGAATTTCATCCTCTTGGGGTGTTTTTCTTTTGATCTTCTTGTGCTTTTTCCAATCTTGAGTTGTCAATAGTAGGTGTAGCTTTAGCATCACGAATCAATTGAGACCAGCTTGTCTTTCCTTCCTGCAGAATATCCATATCCTCTATATCCTCGTTTTGTAGTTGCTTGAACCTGTTGACTGGGTTTCCCTTTAGGTTGTTGGTAGATCTTTCCTCCTTTGGTTTGGCACCTTTGATATTGTTCCCAGTAGATCTTGTTCTCCGTTCCACTTGGTTGCATCCATCCTCCTTGGTTTTAGATGTGCTAGCTTCCTTAGACTGATTCTTGTTATGTGTCGTGTGATTAAGTGTTGATTTTGTTGTTAATTAGCATGATTTTAGGACTGTTTCTCTATTTCCTTGCGTAATTATAGAACAGAATATTTTCTTTTATTGTAATTGATTGTCTTCCCTTAATCAATTAGGATTCACTTGTATAAATATCCCTTTTCATGGGATGTAAAGACATACTGAAATACAAAAACCTGTTTTTCCCTCAAAATTCTACAGGGTTTCAAAGCCATTGGTGCATTTTTCTCCCTTGCAGCAATAAGGTTTCTTCTTATTTAAAAGAGGTCGATTTTTCTCCCTCCTTGAAGCTGTCTGCAAGGGCTTCTTCCGGCGGATCTTTTTCAAGATTCTTTCTTGCTTGGGCTTGTCTATCAATTTCGTGCATACCCACCAGGTTTTAGATTTTTCCCGATTAACAGAGCTAGGGTTCTGGCAAGGCAGTTTTTGGGTGAGAGATCTGTCTGGCAATTTTTTCCAGTTTTTTCTTCTCCGAGAAACTTATTTAAAGATGGTTTCCTTCTAGAGTCTTAGGAAATTCTATTTTCTGATTTGGATTCCTATTAAAACTATGGGGGAGACGACTTCAGGAGGAACTGTCTTCGGATGAAATTCTGCTTCTTTGCCGATTCTCGAACTTGACTTGCCTTCTGTTGCCATATCTAATTACGTCCAATCAAGTACTGCCTTTACTACTCATTGTAATTCTTAGATTGTTCATTTTTGTGTGAATAGACACATGAGAGGCTTCTCTAAAGGCTTACAGAACTACTCTCCTTATCCCAAAGGGAATTATGTCAGAATAGGCAACTGGAAATTACAACTGAGCAGTATATATGAAGCGGCCTTAGTGTTACAACAGTAGCAACATACCCAGTATAATCCTACCAGTAGAGGATGGGAGGGTCGGGTGTACGTGGCTGTTAGTGTTATTTACTTTAATTTATTGTTATATACATTGGATTAGTGTGATGGTGGATTTTCTCAAGTCATTTATTTTTGAATTGGACTGAGATATTGTGGCTTTGCAATGGTGGGTTTAGCCTGAAATTAGTTGTAACATGTGCATGTTTGAAACTGAGGTGCATGTGTTAGGGATCTGTTTTTGGTGGCTTGATTATACTTATAACGATAACTAATGTGTCAATGTAAAACCGTTGGTCCTCTATATTTCTGAATATGGTATGCTTCCATCATGCTTATAAATTAGATGCTATTTATCTGGACATATCACATTGGCATTTTGTTTTTCTTATGGTGCTTCTAATTGCATTTGAGCTGCCTAAGGTATTGTTGACCAATCGTATTTCAATGTCTGATCTCGAAGATGGTTTTTGGAGATAAAAGTTATGGGTAAATATCCTTTGCACAATGGTCTTTACAAACACTGCTTGTAGAAGCTCTTTGTCCACTTTGTAATTCTGAATAGCAGATAGTGTTTGTGGTAGATATCCTTGCTGATAAGCTGTTGAATTTTATATCTTTTAGATACATATATTTTCAGTGGGCATATATTAACTTGAATGGATCTTTGTCTTCACTAAGAATGCTTCCAAACATTACCATGGTGACTGCAGGGATGTTTTTGAGGCTCGGGGTTCCGAGTACAGAGCTTGGGCTTGTGTTCAGAGTCTGAAGACTTCTCTTGATGAACACAATTTGGAAGTGAGAGTGAAATCAGCTATTGAAGCCGAGGCTAACTCCCAGCAGAAGCTAGCTGCTACAGAAGCTGAGATTGCTGAGCTGAGACAGAAATTGGATGCTTCTAAAAGGTCTGTTTTCCCTCTTGTTATTTTGAATGATGAGTCGTCATACTGCTCTTGGTAGATCATTCAGAAAATCGTCTGTGTGCGTTAACAGTAAGATGACATCTTCCTAACTAGGACCTGAAGTTATTATATACTCCCATACGTGATAACTCTCATAATCCTGTTGTTGGCAATGACCTTGGTGAGTGGTTTGGCATGCTTTCTGGGCTTGACTTGGTATAAAGTATTGGTTGGAAAAGTGTATGTTAACCATGCATCTCCGGCTTCATTACAAGTTTCAGCATGTTTAGGAAAGTCGCTCAGTGGGAAACCATGTTCTCATCAGATGGTCTTGATGGTTTTGAGAGAGGACCTTGGACTTTCGAGAGACAGATGACCCTGGAGAACGTTTCTTTTTATCAGTTCGATAGAAGTCTTGTTTTTCTTGTTCCTTGTAATAATTCATTAGTGTCCTGAGAATATTCACGAAGATAGTTGTTCTGGTTACTTCAGGGAACGATCTAGACTCTCGGAAGTCTTGAAGTCCAAGCATGAAGAAACCGAGGCATACCTCTCTGAGATTGAGGTCTGTTTACTGTTTAACTTGTGTGCTTATAGGTCAGTTGTATCCAAGTTGGAACCTTAGCCTTGTAAAACAATCTGAAAGATTTGAGAGATTTTTTTGTTCCAGACAATTGGGCAGGCCTACGATGATATGCAAGCTCAAAATCAGCAGCTTTTCCAGCAAATCACTGAGAGAGATGATTACAATATAAAGGTAATATATCTGACAAGAATGCCTTCAATCGCTTTAGTGTTTGTGTAATGAAGTTCATGTGTGTGGTGGAGTCACAAAAGTTTTAGGGAGTAGTATGGTTTTGATATTTCTCGTCAGACTTCATTTGTCAGATGTAAAGTGTTTCTGCTGCTGTTTTCCAGCAATTAACTTTTACTTTTCCTTTTACATCATATGTCAAAGGAGAAAAATGATTAATATTTGCTTAGGGTTGTTAGTTGTTTTCTGAGGAATGATTTGCATTGCTTAAGGGTGTTAATATTTCTGATGTAACTAGTTACCAGCTTCGAAAAAATAATAATTCTGCCACTTTGTTACTGCATCTATATTGGTTTACTAAACCAGTTAGCTCTTCTATTTCTTACTGCTAACCACGACTACCCTCCAGATAGTACATCCCAATCTACATATTTAGGAAATGCTAATTACAGATTCAATTTGCTTTCAGTAAACACGTTGACTTGCTGCTACTTCCATGGCTATCTTTCTTCGGCCATTATTATTTTTTACTCATTTATTTGGGGAAACTACTTAAAACTATACATCTAATACCACAATGAGCGAAAGTAGTTTTAAAAAAAATACCGCAATGAGCGAAAGTAGTTTAACTGTAAAGAATTTTGGAAAATAATAAGAATTCTTTCAACCAAATTGCATGTAAACTGTTTGTCAAAACTGACTACCTCACTACTGTTGCAAGGAGGCTGAAGAGTTGGTAGAAGACCTGGAAGTAAACATCATAATTATCTCATTGCAAGTTCTCAAAGGGTCAAAGACTTATAAGTGAAAGAAAGAGCTGAGGCCAGTTGGTGCTCAAAGCACAAATACAGAGTGAAAAGCATTAATGAAAAAAGTGAATAAAAAGTAAATAAAATGTGTAATACATATGGTCAAGAATAATAAGCAGTTTCATCAGAAGTGAAAAGGTGAAAAGTTGTATTGGGTTTCTAGAGCTAGTGCAGACAAAGCACTAGCCTTAAGAAAGAAAGGCTCTAGACCCAAATAACAGTTTTCTAGACAAAATAATATAAAATATCATATTAAGTGAACTATTTATTGTTTATTGCCAACTCTCTCTCTCTCTATTTTGATGAAGTAAGAAGTGTATTAATAACAAAGCATCCAGTGGATGCACGATTTACAAAAGTAGGGATAGTCAGCTCTAGAAAGGGCAAAAAATAAAACCTACCATAATACAAGAGAGCTGACAAAATCCAAGAATTTTTCAGGGTTTAAGGAGTAAGGTTAACGCAACTAAAGAGTAAGACTAAGCATCTTCCCTTGAAATTGGAGCTGTTATTTGAGCGCCTTTAAGACATCTTTGATTTGATTTCTCTCTGTCCATAAGCCTCATACAACAGCAGCTGGAACCATAGACCATCATAATCTCCTGATGGACTTCTTAACTTTCCACTTGTCCCAATTGACATAAACTTCTCTGAGACTATGAGGCATAACCCACTGTAGACCAAAAAGAGAGAAGAACATTGACCAGATATCTATAGCAATAGGGCAGTGCAAAAATAGCTGGTTGACAGTTTCTAAACTGTTTAAACACGTGTAGCATCTGTTGGCTTTAGCTGAATCCTCTTCTGTTGAGATTGTCTAAGGACATCTCCAACCCTACCCTCTATTTTATTCTCCAAATATATAGTTCTCTATTTTTTCAGACTATCAACTCCAACCGAATTCTCTATTTTACTCTCTAAAAAAGAATCTCTCTCCTCAATATTATATTATTATTTTAATTTTCTTATTGAATAATATAAATCCTTTCTTTTTTTCAAATAATCACCCTATATAATTTTCATGAAATATAAAATTCTATTTTATTAAATTTTTTTATTTTTTTCGGAAACAACCACTCTATCTCCATGAGGTAGTGGTAAGGTGTGCGTACATTTTATCCTCCCCAGACTCCACTAATGGGATTTCACTGGGTATGTTATTGCTGCTATTTAATGTAAAATTATATTTTATTCTAAATTTTTAAAGAACTACTACGAAAAAAGAAATCAAAAAGTACAATCACCATCACAACCACAACAATTCTCTAGATCATACGCTAATTTTTTTTCGAATATTGTTAAATCTATAAACAACCTACCAGATTACTAAATTATTGTTGTGATTTTTAAAGTTATTATCTTATGTATTATATTGTTATCTTGTATTTATATTATTTTGGTATGTATTGTATTTTTAAATTAAAATTTTCTATCTTATCATTTAAACTTTGTGCATTTTTCATAGTGAAAATTAATAATAATATGAAATATATCACATAAAGTAACAAAACTTAAAAAAATATTTGAAAGATTATTAATTCGTGGTGAAAGTAGTATATACTAAATAATATACTTTTTAAAATGTTATATTACATTTGTTATCAAAATAAAATGTTATATTACATTTAAAAGAACTACGAATATCAGAGATTTAATGAATAGCTTTATATGAAAAATAATATGTTAATTACAAAATACTAGTACTAGCAATAATAATATAATATTCAAAAAGTGAAATAGAGAGTATGAATAGTAGTTCTCCAAATTTGGAGAACTACTATTCATCTCTATAAAGGAGTATAGAGAGTAAATTAAAGGACAGTTGGAGAGCCCATTCTCTATTTTACTCTCCAAGTATAGAGAATAGAGAGTGAAATAGAGGTGAGTTGGAGATGGTCTAAAGTTAGTCAGGAATTGTTCAAAGCTATCCAGCAAAAAGCACTATTCTTGGGAGGCAATTTGACCTTCCATGTTAGCTTCCACGGCCACTGATCAATTAGAGTTTTCCTGGAACTCAATAATTGGTAATTGAATTTGACAGAGTATGTACCATCTATGCTGTTACCCCATTTGAGCATGCCATTTTTCAGGGGGTTGACAGCAGTAGACTGTAATCTTCCCATGAGTGCTGCAAGTTCTTCAAACTTCCAATCATTCAGGTTCCTTCTCAGTCTAGGGCATCAAGTGTGTCCCTCCCAATTTGGCGAAACAGTGGAATCAGGATTGGAGGCAACAAAGAATATCATAGGGTAGATCTCCTTAATAGATTCTGGCCAAGCCAAGGGTCTTTCAGAAGAGGATATGGTTCCCATTGCCTACATGTAGAGTTGTTTTAGTAGTGATGTCAGTCCACAATTTCCTGATTTCTTTCCACAATCCACAACCATGAGGTAATCTACTAGTGTTCGTCACCCAATGGCTATCATGTCCGTTGTCCCAGTTTTGATTTTATTCTTTTTTCTCATGGTTCTTACCTTCACAGCATTAGTTCCGTTTTCTGGGACCACTATTTTAGACACATTCCCTTAGCTTTGCATTGATATGTTGGGTTTTTAGAGTTTTCCATCCACAATTTCCTTGCATCACTTCAAGAATGCTCCGGAAAAACGTTCTACCTGTGCATTTCTAGTGTCTCAGGTTTCTACTGCCGCCAATTTTGTACTCTGTAGTTAGTTCATTTTCTGTTCCACAGCTTGTTTTAGAGGGAGTACAGGCAAGACAGCAGCGGGATTGTTTGGCCTGGGAAAGTCAAACCACAGAGAGAGCTGTTGAAGATGCCAATTCAATGGTCAGTTCCTATGAAATGAAAGCTGACAAAATTGATGATCAGGTAATTGCATGTGTTTTCTGAAGTGCCAAATGTTTATATTTCTCCGGACTTTAAAGTGTACGTATTTATTTCCTTTCAGTTGAGGGGATGCTCAGACTTGGTCCAGAAACATGCTGAAGATAGGGTTCAGAATTCTCTTGCTTTGGAGAACACCCAAAAACGGTTGTTGGATGTAAGAAAATCTTCCCGGCAATTG
Organism: Solanum aculeatissimum; assembly: GCA_038996855.1. Taxonomy (NCBI): domain Eukaryota; kingdom Viridiplantae; phylum Streptophyta; class Magnoliopsida; order Solanales; family Solanaceae; genus Solanum; species Solanum aculeatissimum. The sequence goes on from JBCEWC010004865.1 coordinate 9,616, forward strand.
CTGGAGACACTGGAAGAGCTGCAATCCAAGACTGACAAAAGCCGAGTTGATCTTGCACAGTTGCAGATAGAACTAGAGAAAGAAAGGTAATTGAAGGTTAACTTTTGCCTGTATGCCCGGTGTCAATGTTCTTAAACCAATACTCTCATCTGTTCCTTTATTACATGGCCCTCACTTTTATTTGGCTAGGTTTGAGAGGAAAAGAACAGAGGAGGATGTTGAAGCTCTGAGGAGAAAGACTTCATGTTTGAGATCACACATCGAAGGGTCATCTGTTATTGAGAAGCTTCAGCAGAAACTTAGGGAATACAAGGAGATACTCAATTGTAGTATTTGCTTTGATAGGCGAAAAGAGGTGGGACCAACTGACCATTTCCTTATTTATTTGGTCGATCAGCATCAGTTTGGTGAAGTTGAAAGTACCTATAAAATGTCACATCTGATTTAGGATCCACTGTTGCAAGTTTGTGATTCTGGCAGCAGATGGGAAGAAAGATTCTGTGTTCTTATTTTAGACTGGTTATTGAGATAATAGTATGGCAATATCCATGAGATTTTTTCGTGATGAGATCCATGGTTCTGAGTTCGGTAAACAACTAGTAGTGAGACTTACTAGTACCTCCTTGCAAAAAAATAGTACATCTAACCAAACGTGTGATAACCAGTAGGCTGACTTACAACATAGATGTTAAATGTGTTACATGATCTTGTCTGATGTGAATAAACACAGTTTTCCACCATTTTGTGAGATTCTTAAGAGCCAACTTGTTACAGTGATTGGTTTTATTTTTGCCATGGTGGTAATAGAACTAGTATTCTCCAAAATATTTTTTCGATAGCTGTGTGGTGTTTAGCTCAGCTTGTGCATGCCTCTACTATCCCACTGGTATGCTACTTCCCACTAGCACAGGTACTAGGTAACATTACGTATTAAGATTTATTATGGTTTAGACATGATGAAATTGCCTAGTTTTTTTTCTGCTGGGATTTGATCCTTTTTCTTCAAGGTTTGTACCTGTGGGTGCAACTAGTATTCTCCAAACGTGTAATTATCTCCTTAGTGAGGAAAGAATTTCACTTTGCTAGACTCTCTGTCTGATATCTATTTCACTATGAGAGCTAAGATTTCTTTATTACATTACAGGTTGTCCTCGTGAAATGTTACCATCTCTTTTGTAATCCGTGTATCCAAAAAATTGTAGAGACTCGTCACCGCAAATGCCCTGTCTGCTCTGCAAGTTTTGGAGCAAATGATGTGAAGACTATTTATATTTGATCCGATACATGAGAATGTCTAGGCATTTTTTAATGTCACTGTTGTGAAGCAAGATAGGTAGTAACATAAAATAGAAAATTCTGCTGGTGGTTGGAAATTGATGTGGTCTGCGTGGATTTGCTGGTGCTTGTCCTAAAGTTCTTGAGTTTGTTCATCTTTTGCTGGTTCTAGTCCAAGGTTGTTGATTTTGTTAATTTGACTTGAGTTTATTTTATGTGGATGCAGTTAAGTTCATGTCTTTGGTTACTCCGTTCTATTGTTGATGGGGCCATGTTATTAAGTCCCCATCCAGTGCTCACCCCATTGCAGCCCCCTCCGTCCCTTCTCCTTTTAATATATTCCCCCACCCCACCCATACATAGTTACTGCCCGAATAGGTTTGTTGGCCCAGTCTTTTAAGAGAACTCGCTCTGGTGTGTACATGTTCTACCTTCACGTCAACAATCACAAACGCAAGGCGCAGAGTTAAGTACACTTTGTTGCGGAGGTTTCTGCTCAGGAGTACTCAATTTCTTAGCAATTGCATCTCAAGGTGCATATAGTTTTTTTTTCCTTGTCCAACTGATTTACCATGGGCTTGTGTTATCAGAAAAGAGGACTGCTAGCAGATAAACAATTTTGGGCGTTTGGAAATGTTTGATGAATTTGGCAAAAATTTATTTTGCTGAGTTCCTTGATCAAGTTTTAGAAAACAAATTAAACTTCTTCTCACAATACACACACACACACAAAAAAAAAAAAGAAGAAGAAGAACTCGGAAACAACAATGTTGGAACTTTATCAAACAGCTGAGTAGTTGGGTGCAAGTAGGTGAAACGCTTTGATGTTGTCTAAACATATTTACAGTAGGAATTTTCAAGGGAACTCAGGTATATATATGATATTTTAGAAAATATTTACCGTTTATAGCAATATGGTTTTAAAATGCATATATAATTCATTTTTAATATATAATGTAGATTTTTTTTAATCAAAATATAAGTTTAGTATATTTTAAGGCATTTACATCATTTATACATAGTGTAATTCATTTATATTACATGCATAATTCATTTTTAATATATAATGTAGTTTTTTTTAATCAAAATAAGTATAATACATATATATAATTCACTTTTAATACTTAATATAGTTGTTATAAATGGTAAATATTTTTTAAATATTGAATATCTAGGTAATAAAAAATAGTAAATATTTTATAAAAGGGATTCAAAAAGGTGGTAATTTCAATTTTGTATGTGTGTGTTTAAGTGTGTATTTCGACTTGTACCAAATAGCACTGCGTTTTATATTGAAACTACAGTGCTTCTGTTGAACATTGCCAAACAAACTGTCGTGCAAAATGCTATTCTCGGGGAAGTAAATATCAGCGAATATTTCATTCTACTTGCTATGTTACACAAATTACTTTGCTATGTTGTCTAAATTTCAATGGGTAATTTTGGCTTTGATAAATGTAGAAGTTGAGCTCTCCAGGTAATCTCTAAACTATAATTATAATTCAAAAACAAATGTTGAATTTAATAAATTGTCCAAAATATAAGAGGACCCAAACAAATTACCCAACCCATGCTCATTTACCTTGCATCCATGTCCATTAAAAAGCTATAATGCAACCAAATACACTGACACGAACTGCACACTGGGGTGGTCAATGGCATGATTTGCACGGTTATATTGTAGAATTTATACCATTCTAACATTTCAATTATTTGAATATAGCTTAATTATATTTCGCAAATCTATTTTGCTGAGTTGCTTAATCAAGTTTTGGAAAACAAACTAAACTATTTCCACACACACAAAAAACCCAGAAATAACAATGTGATGGATATTTTTGGAAGTAGAGCATTTTCAGCGAATATTTCATGAAAAAATTATACGATTATACACTTTAAGATCTTTACTAAAATAACATTTAAATTACAAAAGTAAGCCATTAACTATAGTTTCTTACTACATGTGTGAATTTGTGTATTTCTTTTTGTTATTTCTGCTACAGTTAATTTTAACTAGTCATTTATGATAAAAAAAAAACTTTTATTTTATTTTAAAAATATTTTCTAATATGTCAAATTCTTTTTTTTACCTTCCCAACGCCAATCAAATCTGTATTGCATTTAATGTTAAATACTCATTTATGGTAAAAATTTCTTTTGTTTTCTTTGAAAAATATTTCATCCTTTCCCTTCCAATGAAGACCCTTCTTCTTCCTGCAACCGACTCTCTCAAGCTTTGGTGAAATTTTTTTTCTTCCGATTTTTTTTCTCATCTTAATAAAAAAAGAAGTGTTTGTTTAAAGGTTATTGTTGTGGTTTTAAATTGATTCCCATACCAATTCAATCATTTTCTTTCAATTTTTAGCTTAAAGGGTTAAAAAATATTCTTAATTTATTTTTTAAATTTTTATTGCAGTGTATAATCTATAATGGAAAAAACTTCTATTAAAAAGAGTCCTAGGTTAAAAACCACAATAATATAGTGACTATTTTTTATAATTTCATTGTAGTGTATATTTTGGTTTAATGGTTGGTATTCAGAAGGATTTAATTTATTCTTTAAACTATTTTTTTTATATATAGTGACAGTGGATTGTATACTTCTATGTTTGTTGAGTTCATCTATCAAGGTTATAACTATGTGGAGATCGGAAAAAAAAAACAGTTGATTCTGAATTTTATCGCTTGAGATATGACACATTACTATGGGATTATGGCAACAAAAAGATTGATTGTGGTGCAATTAGCGAAAGCGAGAGACTGGAAAGATTTTTAGTAAGTTTGGTGGACCTAGGAGTTTCGAGGAGTATGTTCTTGTCAGTGAAAGATTGTCTCCTTCTAGGTACGTGCTAAGGATGAAGTCATAGCAGAGACTATGGTGTTTTTTTTTTTGTGGTTATTATTGTAATTACCAAAATGATTATATAATGTTTCTCACCCAAAATGTTCACTTTTTGGGCATTTTTTAAAATATTTTTTAGTGTTATAAATTATATGAACATATTACGGTTTGTGACTTGAACTGATTTATAGTATTCAAAATGGTTTTTGTTTTTGCTATATGCAAAATTAATTATGTGATGTTGTCCATTTTTGAAGTTTGGTGTGATGTTGATTTTTTTATTATTTTCTTGATACTTTTGTTATCCAGGTTTCTTTAAATTGATATTATTTAAAATTTCATGCATAAATAAAGTGTCGATGTACAGTTTTATTTTTTGACCTGATTTTGGTGGTATTATGATTATTTTTATATTGTGTTGAAATACTAATTCTTTGTATTTTAATTGGTAATATAACATTGATATTAAATGTGGTAAAATGGAATTATGTTGGATGTTGAAAAATATAATTGCAATAATTAAGGTATTAAAGGTAGTAAAAATTGTGTTAGATGATGTTTAATCTTAGCTCCTCTTGTGAATATAAGATAATATAGATTTATAGAAAATTGGAATTGTTTAAAAATTAATGGATAAATTAAGCGTTGTTGTGCAGTTTTGATTTTTGGTATTATTTTGATGAGTTTAAATGAATATTAAAAGTTTGATTAAACGAATATCGAAAGAGTTCCTGAAGATTACAAGTCTATAACTTCTAAAAATATTTATGCTATAAATCGACGTTAATTTAATGTTTTCATGCTCATGTTAATCTCAATTTATTGATTTAATTTTTGTTATAAGTTGGATAAATATCGATTTATCTCAATTTATACACCAACTATTTTTCCTATTAACTAATTTCAAAAAACCATCAACCACCAAAATCATACCAAACTTCAAATCAAATTTTAGATTTAGAAATTACCGGTATTTTGAAATATTATACCAACATTTAGAATTCTAAATTATCACTTTTTATGGTTATTCAGAACCAATCATGACACCAAACAAATTTTCAACTTTGGTGTGACTTTTAAACAGTTTATAGAAATACTTAGATTATACCAACATATATACCTTTTATATACCAAAAACATTTAAGTTTGAAAAAGCTAATAATCAACTAAATGTTTTATCAACTAATATAAAAAAAATCATAATACCACCAACATCATACTAAAAATCAAAATTGTACAACAACATTTTATGTATTCATGAATTTTTAAATAATATCAATTTTCTATAAAACTATATTATCTTGTATTTACAGAAGAGCTAAGATTAAGCATCATTTAACTTATTTTTTATCAACTTTAATACCTTAATTATTGCGAATATTAGTTCTCAACATCTAACATAATTCTATTTTACAACATTCAATACTAATCATATATTACCAATTAAAATACTTTTGTTTTTTAATCTTATACATTGAATTAGTACTTCAAAAAAAAATCATCAAAATACCAAAATCATACCAAACTTCAAATCTGCACAACAACACTTAATTTATTATACGAATTTATTAATTAGAGTACTATTTAATGAGTTGTGCTGACTTATTTAAGGAACCCATGCTATTTATTTTGATATTGAGAAATGATAATTGCACTAATCATGTTTTTAATGAATGTATATTAATCAATTTGATAGAATGTGCCTTCTTTATGGGGTTTCCTTCTATTTAATGTACAACTGCCATAATTATGCTATTGGTAATCAATTTTATCTCTTTTTCAAAAAAAAACAAATTAAAATAAATCGGTATCCTAGTGTAAATATGAAAAAAATTGGTAAAATCATGTAATTTAGGTTCTTAAAATGTATAGTTATGTTTTTTGCCCTATTTCATCCTACTTGCAATATTGCATAAATTGCTTTGCTAGGGTTATTTAAATTTGCACTTTAAGGGTCATTTGTTGTTCACAAGGAGAAAATTATTTATGTATTGAAAAATTAAAACTAACATAACTAGTATCATATTTAGTTACTTTTAGTTGCTATGTATAAAATTCAATAATTCGTTAATGGGTAGATTTTGGCTTTGATAAAGGGTAACTTACATAGATATACTAGATTGAGAAAATATTTATTATTTATAGCAATAATAATTTATTTTCGCTGAACACTTATAATACAGTTTTAATTCATATTGTAAAGAACTATTTATAAAACATATATAATACAAGTTTTATTGATGGATAAGACATTTATCACATACTTTAACACATTTATAATACACTAGGTATTAGAACGCAACCATAAGTAATTTAATTACGTTTATACATCTTAAGTGTAATATTAATAAAATACTCTAAAGTTATTAAGTTCTTTCGTAGCATTATAAATTTATCTCAAGAACTTTTATTACTGTAATATTGCTAAAGTCCTAGTTATCTTTAATTATATTTTTGGATTATACCATTATTTCTCGATATAATTGATTTTCCAATAATGCTTGAACTTCCTAACTTAAATGTTAAATTACTATAATACCCCTAACTTAAAAATTAATTTAGTATATTTTTTATATTACATATTATATTTATTTAATTATATTATATTATATTAAAAGCGGATAATTTTTCACATTGAAGGATTGTGATTTTTTCGAAAGGTTGTGACTTTTTTAAGGAATTGTGACTTTTCCGAAGAGTTGTGACTTTTTCGAAGGGTTATTACTTTTTTGAAGGGTTGTGACTTGTTTGAAGAGTTGTGACTTTTTTACAGGGTTGTGACTTTTTCAAAGGATTGTGAATTTTTTGAAGGGTCTACACTATGTTTAAAGTATGAGCTTCCTAACTTGAATGTTAAATTACTATAATGTCCCTAACTTAAAAGTCAATTAGTATATTTTTTATATTGTATATTATATTTATTTAATTATATTATACTAAAAGAAGATAATTTTTCACATTGAAGGATTAAGACTTTTTTGAAAGGTTGTGACTTTTTCAAGGAGTTGTGACTTTTATGAAAAGTTGTGATTTTTTTAAGGGTTTTGACTTTTCCAAAGAGTTGCGACTTTTTTGAAGGATTGTGACTTTTTCGAAGAGTTGTGACATTTTCTAAGAGTTGTGACTTTTTTGAAGGTTTGTGACTTTTCCAAAAGGTTGTGATTTTTTTGAGTGGTTGTAGTTTTTCTGAAGGGTTGTGACTTTTCTAAAGAGATGACTATAATACCCCAAATCTAAAGATCTATTTAGCATAATTTTAAAAATTTTATATTATATTTATTTGATTATGTTATATTATATAAAAAGTAGATAATTTCCATATTGAAGGATTGTGACCTTTTCAAGGAGTTGTGACTGTTTCGAAAAGTTGTAACTTTTTTGAAAAGTTATGAATTATGACTTTTTCGAAACGGTGTGACTTTTTCAAGGAGTTGTGACTTTTTTAAAGAATTGTAATTTTTTCGAATTCGAAGAATTATGACTTTTTCGAATGGTTGTAATTTTTTTGAAGGGTTGTGACTTTTTTCGAGGGGTTGTGACTTTTCTGAATGATTGTGAATTTTACGAATGGTTGTGTGTAATGACCTTGAAGGTCATTTTTGGTATTTTTTGACAAAATTACCATTTTGCCCTTCCCGAAAGTTGCCTTGGATCATTTTTGGATAAGTCTAAAAATCAAATTTTGAAAATATTATAAAAAGTTGGAGTTTTGCAAAAGAAAGAGTTTTAAAAGGCTTAAAGTTGAAAATTTCAAGTTTCGAGTGTTGGAATTTGATTCCGTCGATTTCATTAGTTTTGGAATGCTAAATTTGGTCTACGAGAACTTGCAGAACTGAATTCAGAGTTAAAATGAAAATTTTAGGCCTAAAGTTGCATTTTCAGTTCTTTTTGGATCATAGGTTTGACTTTGGTCAATATTCGTAGTTCGAGAACTTGTGTCAAAATTTCGTCAGTTTCAGTGGTTCCGAGTGGTGAAACTAATGCTATAAAAGTCTTTGTTGTAATTTTTAGAGTTTTGGTGAATATTTTGAATTTTTAAGTGTGAAACTAGTTTAAACGATCTTTCTCGGGTTCGGAATCACAGAGGTTCCAGATTTGAATTTTGACGGTTCCATTAAGTCCGGATCATCATTTTTTATAGGGTTTTATGTTTTGTCTGTGTTCAAGGGATTATGAACGAATTCCCGAGGGTCCAGTTCCTTTTTTTGTAGTGCTGTGTGTTGCTAGTGCAGTTGTTTCTGGTGCCATTAAACTTGTTCTCCGTATTCGTGGATGTGGGTCCGCATTCACAGGTGTACTCTACGCATTCGCAGGAGGCCATCAACGTTCACGGAGTTGTAGGGATGTTTAGCCTCTGCGTTCGCGGAGTGTAAAATATGCCTCGACAGTGAATAATTTTAAAAGTCGTGATTTAAATCCTTTCCATCATTTTTGACATTCTAAGCTTCGTTCTAGAGACTATTTTCAAGGTTTTTGAAGGCAATGTGCTTGAGTAACTATTTTCTAACCTATTCCATTGATTTACATTTATTAATATATGATTTTAAAATCTAATTTTGGAATTTTAATGGTGTAAATTGAGAATTTCTCATACTTTGATTTTCAAACTTTAATCGTTGATTTCTCCCTCATCTTAACTGTATTTTCAAAATTATTTTCACGGTTAAATTTCTTATTATGTGGAGAATATTTTAATATATTAATTTTTAAATCCTGACTATATTTTTCCACTTGTGATTTTGACCATTTTACCCTCTTTCTCTAAATTAATTGATTTTAGTGTCACTGGATTCATTATGTGATTGGGATGCCATATTTGAATAGATTTTGGTGAGTTGGAGTACCGTAGAAGGGGGAGAACGACAATTTCGACTTGGTTCGGAACTTTATTTAAGGCAAATGGACTTCTAACCTTTTGTTAAGTATGGATGAACCTTGTATGCTCCTATGTTTATGGAATTGAATATTTGAGGGTAGAATTGCACCATTGTAGGCTTGATCATGACTTTTCATGTTGAATGATTGTTCATATGGTGATATATTGTTTTATAAATTAATTGTGTATTCATAATCTATGTGATTTTGTGAATCATTTGATATTGATAGCGAGATGATGTTTATATTTTGATATGATTGGTACATTGAGACTGTGTTAATATGGAGATACTGATGATATTGAAGTATTGATGATACTGAGGCTTTAATGATATTAAGACACAGATGATATTGAGATATAGAGATCATTATGGTATTGATACTATGATTTAATTGTGATCATACACCTTGCATCTATTATTATTTGTGCATTGACACTTGTGTTGGCTACAACCGAGATGTGAGTAAGGTAGCATGTGGATTGGTGGCCGAGGTCTTTATCAATCGAGTTGAGGTAATATGCCGGTGGTTTGAGGTCATTTTCGAATGGTCTGAGGTCATTTTCAAATAGGTGACATGAGCCGAGGTCATTATCGGTCATGATCACAGATACATGGTCCATGTATGGCCCTCATGGGTTTCAACTGAGGCAATCATCTGATCAGCGGATGTGTATTCTAGGACAAATATGCATCACGATTATTTGATATTGCATTGCATTATATACATCTCATGGCATTCACTCCATCTCATATCATATCAGGTTGATATTGTCGTATATTGTTTATAAGAGTGTATACTTATCATATTCCTGATAGTGAGTAAAGGTTGGATCTACTTATATACTTGTGTATTGAGATACTATGTCAGATGATGAGGATAGCTATATTACTGTGATCTATATATTATATTGTGCTGGGACTTTTCTGAGTGCAGGGTTGTAGTTCGGTGGATTGTAATTGAGATTTAAGGAGTTACTTGTGTTCTTCATTTCTTTACTTTAGGTTAGTTCCATTTCGCTGAGTACCTAGTTGTTTGGTGCTCATCCCTTGCTACATTTTTATAGATTGTGAGCCTGGTTCATCCTGCTAGACTTCTCTTTTGTCAGATCGTGCTTCTAGATTACTTGTGAGGTAGATGGTTACATCTTTAGTAGGCCTTTGAGGATCTCATTCGATGTTTTGTTTTATTTGAGAACTATACATTATGATTCGTATTTCATTTGAGAATTTTGTATGTAGAGGCTTGTACATGTGACACTAGTCCTTGGGATAGTTGCATTTTGTTTCTTTCGCATATCTATCTTATTAGACTGTTATCTTCCACTCTTGTTATTATTGTTAAGTTATTGAGTTTTGGGCTGACTCACCTTGATGGGTTAGGTGAGTGCCATCACATCCGGATTTTGGGTCGTGATAATTTAGTATCAAAAGCCAGATTCATAGGTCTCACATGTATACAAGCCCAATTGAGTAGAGTCTTAAGAATCAGTGCAGAGACGTTCATTGCTTATCCTTGAGAGGCTATGGAGACTGTTAGCAAATTTTCTTTTGCTTCATTCTAATTAATTCGTGTGTAAGTCTTGTTTAAGTGCTAAATGTTCGTGTGTCCTTTTGATAGATGGCGAGGACCGAAACTACTTTTACTACAGGCCAACGAGAGGTAGCCCCTGATGTTGCTATTGAGATCCAAACTAAGGGTAGGGGCCGTGCTCAAGGACGAGCTAGAGGCCGGGGCCGAGGAGCTGCACCGACGAGAGAATATAATCGGGTTATCTCTCCCGGGCCAGCTATGGTTCCTAGACAGGAGCAGGTTCCACATGAGTTTGTTGTGGAACCACTACTTCAGGATACACTCTTGAGAGTTTTGGGTGGGTTAGAGACTTTGGGGAAGGCAGGTAGCCCAATTGACACTTCTAGTACTTCACAGACTCAGGATAGGGTTCAACCCCCAGATAAGCAGTAGGCCCTCGTGACCCAGGTTTAGGTAGAGTAGCCTCTAGCAGCTGAGGTTCCACCAGTAGTTGCCTTGACTAATGATGAGCAGTGGAGGTATGAGAGATTTCAGAAGATGGCCCCATCTCAGTTTCAAAGTGGGAAGACAAAGGATGCACATGAGTTCCTGATTACTTGTAGGGAGTTACTGGGTGTTGTAGGACTAGCAGAGACACATGGTTTGAGATATATTACCCTTCAGCTCCGTCGGCCATCTAGAGAGTGGTGGAGGACTTATACAGGATCCCTTCTTGTTGGGTCTCCTCAGATGACTTGGGATATATTTTTTGATGCATTCTATGATTGGTTTGTGCCTTGAAGTGTTCACGAGGAGAGACGCTTGAGATTTAAGAGTTTAAGGTAGGCACTATGATAGATTCCTTTTATTAGTTAGCCTGTCATGCTACAACTATACTTCCGACCGAGGCAGAGAGAGTTCACCAATTCGTGAGAGAGTTAGTTTATATATCAGATAGTTGATATTCGGGGTAGCTAGGGATGGAGCTTCCTTTCAGTCGGTGGTTAATGCTGCCAAAAAGGCAGAGTTAATGCGGAGGGAGGAATTTGGGGACCCCAAAAGGGTCCTTACTTTGGGATAGTACTTAGGTGCCTCATCAGGGGGCAGAGGTATGGTCAAGGGAGATAGTTTATTTCAGCACTGTGGGGTTCATGCAGTCTTTCCAACTTCAGAGGGAGGATGAGGCCCTCGTAATTTCTACAGTTCAGGTCAGAGTTTATCAGATTCTCAATAGAGGCCTACGGGCCAGGGAGACTACAATATCCCTCGTGCTCCTTCACAATAGTGATTCACCCTGAGATCTTGCTATGGGTGTGGATACCCCAATCATTTGATGCGACAGTTCCTTAGACAGACTCATTTTGGTCCCTACCACACATACTCTGCAACACCGGTCAGAGATCTAGCACCACCAGCCAGAGGCTCAATCCCATAGACTAGGGGCCGTGGTAGAGGTCAAATTGATAGAGGTGGACGTGTGGGTGCTAGAGGAGCAGGTGATATTCCTACCTATTCTGGTTGTAGGGGATCAACTTCTACGAGTGGTGGTCAAGGTGGCCATTGTTATGCTTTTCCAGGTAGGCCCGAGGCTGAGGCCTCTAATGTTGTGATTACAAGTATTGTTCCAGTTTGCCATCGCCCTGCATCTGTGTTATTTGATCCTGACTCTACTTATTCATATGTATCTACTTATTTCTCCTTGGCGTTTGAGTTGTCTTGTGATTCCATGTCTATGCCTGTTTATGTTTCGACCCCAGTAGGAGAGCCTCTAATAGTGGATCAGGTGTACCAATCTTGCCTTATTACTTTGACTGGCTATGAGACTTGGGTAGACTTGATTATATTAGATATGTAGTTTTTAATGTTATTCTAGGTATGGATTGACTATCTCTGTATCATTCCATTCTTGATTGTTATGCCAAGACCATTACCTTAGCCATGCCAGGTATACCAAGGATTGAGTGGACTGGTTTGAAACGTTCCTATCTTAGTAAAGTGATATCTTATATTCGGTCCTAAAAGTTGATTGATCGAGCATGTTTGGCTTACTTGGCTTTTATTCGTGACACTATTGTTGAGTCTCCTTCTATGGAGTCTATTTCGATGGTTGGTGAGTTTACGAATGTGTTTCCTACTGATCTGCCAAGAGTCTCTTCTGATTGAGACATTGATTTTGCTATTGACCTCGAGCCGGGAACTAATCCCATTTCTATCACTCCCTATTGGATGGCTCCAACTGAATTGAAGAAGCTAAAGAAGCAACTTTAGTATTTGTTATGTAAGGTCTTTATTCGCCCTAGTGTTTCACCTTGGGGTGCCCCAATTCTGTTAAGAAGAAGGATGGGTCTATAAGGAAGTGTATTGATTATAGATAGTTGAACAAAGTGACTGTCAAGAATAAGTACCTGCTTCCCTACATAGATGACTTGTTTGATCTGCTTCAAGGAGCCACTCTGTTTTCTATGATTGACTTGAGGTCAAGGTATCATCAGCTTCAGATTCGACCATCAAACATGCCCAAGACAACCTTTCGGACTAGGTATGGCCACTATGAGTTTCTTGTTATGTCATTTGGTTTAACTAATATCCCTGCAACATTCATGGAGTTGATGAATAGGGTGTTTTGGCTGCATCTGGATTTATTCATGATTGTGTTCACAATGATATATTGGTTTATTCCAAGACCGAGGAGGACCATGTAAGGCATTTAAGGATTGTACTCCAGAGGCTCAAGGAGGAGAAGCTATATGTTAAATTCTCCAAGTGTGAGTTTTGGTTGAGTTCAGTAGCATTCTTGGGGCTTGTGGTTTCCAAGGAGGGTATTCAAGTTGATAGGTGAAGATTGAGGCTTTTTTAGGTTGGACTAGGCCTACCTCAGCTATAGAGATTCACAGTTTTATGGGTTTGGCTGGTTATTATCACTATTTCGTTCAAAGTTTCTCCACCATTGCAGCTCCACTAACTAGACTTACTTAGAAGAATGTGGTATTTCATTGGTATGATAAATGTGAAGAAAGCTTCTAAAAGCTCAAGTTATTGTTGACTTCAACTCCTATTCTGACATTTTTGGTAGAGGGTGTTGATTTAACTGTTTATTGTGATGCTTCGAAAGTGGAGCTAGGGGGTGTATTGATGCAGAAAGGGATGGTTATTACTTATTCTTCTAGGTAGTTGAAGGCCCATGAGAACAACTATCTCACTTATGATTTGGAGTTGGTTGCGGTTGTGTTTGTGTTGAAGTTATGACGTCACTATCTATATAGAGTCAATTATGAGTTCTTTATTGATCATAGCAGCCTATAGTATATCTTCAATCAACGGGATCTAAATCTGAGACAAAAGAGGTGGATTGAGCTTCTAAAAAATTATGACTTGACTATTCTCTATTATCCAGGGAAAACCAATATGGTGATTGATGCACTGAGTAAGAAGGCTTCCAGCATGGGTAGTTTAGCAACTATCCGGGTTGAGGAGCGACCATTGGCTAGAGATATTCATAGGTTGGCTAATGGATTGGTAAGGTTGCAGATTTCAAAGCAAGGTGGAATACTTTCTTCTATTGAGCCTCGCTCATCTTTGATGGATTATATTCGGGAGAAATAGTTTGAGGATAAGAAGTTGTGTATAATCCAGGATAAAGTGACTAGAGGTGAAGCTAGAGAGGCAGTGCCTGATTCTAATGGTGTCTTGAGGATTGGGAGACGTATCTGTGTGCCTAAGGTGGTGATTTGATTAGACTGATACTTAAAGGAGACTCATTGTGCTAGATATTCTATTAATCCAGGGGCAGAGAAGATATACCATGATCTGAGTCAGCATCATTAGTGGGGCAGTATGAAGAGAGATGTTTCAGAGTTTGTATCCAAGTGTTTGACATGTCAGCAGGTCAAGTGTGAGCACTTGAGGCTAGGTGAAGAGCTTCAGTGGATGCCCATTCTCGAGTGGAAGTGGGAGTGTATTGCCATAGACTTTGTAGTTGGGTTACCTCCTACTGTCGGGGGTTTTGATTCTATTTGGGTAGTGGTACATCGATTGACCAAGTCCCCCCACTTCATTTCGGTCAAAGTGAAGTATACATTTGAGAAACTCACCCAACTTTATATCAGTTAGATTGTGAGACTTCACGGGGTCCCAATTTCCATTGTGTTAGATCAAGACTCATTTACTTTGCACTTTTGAAGGGCCTTGCATCATGGTTTGTGCCATTATATTTCGGACGAGTCTCATGTGATCTCTATGGATTCAATTGAGTTGAGCCTTGATATAACTTTTGAGGAGTAGTCGATAGCCATTTTAGACCAAGTTGGTGAGAAATTTGAGAACCAAGGAGATCGCTTCAGTAAAGGTTTAGTGGAGTCATAGGCCTGAGAGTGAGGCTTGGGAGATAGAGTTAGATATTTTCCCAATACCCTCAGTTGTTTGAGCCTTCAGGTATGTCCCTTATCTCATGTTCGAGGACGAACATTATTTTTAGTAGTGGATGATGTAATGACCTTGAAGGTCATTTCTAATATTTTTGACCAAATTACCATTTTCTCCTTTCCGAAATTTGTCTTACATCATTTTTGGGTAAGTCTAAAAGTCAGATTTTAAATATCTTGTAAAAAGTTAGAGTTTTGCAAAAGAAAGAGTTTTAAAAGGCTTAAAGTTGGAAATTTTAAGTTTTGAGGTCCTTTTGAGTGTTGAAATTCGATTCTGTCGATTTCATTAGTTTTGGAATTCCATATCTGGTCTAAGAGAACTTACAAAACTGAATTCAGAGTTAAAATGGAGATTCGAGTCTCAAAGTTGCATTTTCAGTTCATTTTGGATCATAGGTTTGACTTTGGTTAACATTCAGAGTTTTGATGTGTTGTCAAAATACAACACTTTTGATGCTTAAAACTTAGGATTTTGTGTGTTCACAAAGCGATATTTGTGGGTTTGATGTATTTTTATGTTTATTTTGCAGGATTACAAAGTTGGCATGATTTGGGGTGAAGTCTGTAGAATTGAAGTATTTTGAGAGAGTACAAGGCATTCTACGGGCCGTGAAGACGTCCACAAGACATAGAGTGGTCTCTGGAAAAATCCAGTGAAGGGCCAATTTCAGATGTTCAATCCACGATGGAACAGATGAGCCGTAGAAGTTTATACGGGTCGTGGAATTAGTTTCGTGCCTTGAGGATCAGAGATGAACAATTTCAAACAATGGCTCAGACGAATCCCTATATGGGTCATAAGTCTGGATACAACTCGTAGGAAGGTCATGTGGAAGTGGTGACCAATTTCCAAAGTTGAAGTCTACGAAACCCCGACACGAGCCGTGGAATCCTATACGACCCATAAACATGTTCGTGAAGCCTACCGACTCAGTGTTCCTATTTCGTTTTGAATTTGGTTTTCACTTAATATAAATAGGTTTTTAGGTTTTTTTGTGTAAAAACAGAGGGAGAACGACAAAAAAAAGACTTGAGAAGCTCTCTTTGTGTAATTTTTACATTAATTTGATAGCATTGTGATTTCTTGAAGATTGAGATTTCTTGCTCTTTAACATTATCATTGAAAGTGATTGATTATGTTATTCTTTAACATGATTGATTCATCTACCCTGATTATGCTTAGCCAAATCCACAACTAGGGTTGTGGGAACCATGAAGAACTAATAAGGTAAAACTGGATAATCCGTAATTCTTGGACGGTGTGCATGCATGTATTGATTATTTTTCTTCGTTTTAATTATTTTTTAATGGTGGCCAACGTTAGAACTCACCTGGATCAAGGTAGTAATGAATAGGAAATGAGAATAATTAACATGATTCAATTGATGTTTTCTCATCTAATCAACCAAACTGGATCAAGAGGAGATTGTACTGGAACAATAGGTAAGAGTTAGTAATGTCACACTGTGGAGATGGATCAAATCACGTAGTAATATTTACCTCTCAGTTAGATCAAAGGGTTTTGGTAAACTTAACTTACCGTTTTGCATGCTACACACTAGAAAAGATTACGATTATCTGGTAATACCGTGTTAGGGAATCATGGGAAACACAATATCCTAGTTAATTCTTCTATTGATTCTACAACCCTTGCACTAGTATAGGTTTACTTTTTTGCAAAATCATAACC
>JBCEWC010004866.1:0-26229 GCA_038996855.1 Solanum aculeatissimum
TGACTTGAACTATTTTAAAATATTAACATGAAAAAAGTGAATTTCTAGAAGTGTTGGGCCGAAATTGGGTGTCAACAAATATATTACACTTACTCCAAAAATTCATAAATTAATACACTTTAAAAAATGAAATAATACTTAAATTTCTTTTTGTAAACACATAAATTCTAAAAAAACGATATCTACCTTGTAAAAATAATGAGTATTATTTAATAGCTCGTCACCAACCTATCATAATTTTTTTTTCATTATGAAGAAAATTAAGAATAAACAAATGAAGGATTGATAAGTCCACTAGCAGCCATGCCTCCAATAGGATAATCAATTTTTTTGAAAAAATAAAAAATAAAAATTTCTCCAAGGACCCACAAATGAATATTATTATTATTATTGTTGTTGTTATTATTATTATTATTATTATTTGTTTCATTTTATTGGCACCGTTTTGTTTTTTGTTCGTCCTAAAAGAAATGTCATCTTACTCTAATTAGAAACAATTTAACCTTGAATTTCCCTTTTATCTTTAAATAATTCTCAACGACTCAACCACATAAATATCTAAAAATGATTTTAGAACATAAGTTTTAAAAATCTTTTTTTTAAACACCGTGTCAAATCAAAAGGTGTCACATAAAATGAGACGGAAATATAATTTAACCTTAAAATTCTCTTTTTATCTTTAATGAAATAAGTCTCAACGATTCAACCACACAAATATCTAAGAATAATTTTAGACCACAAACTTTAAAAGTATTTTTTTCAAACACCGTGCCAAGTCAAATGATGCTACATAAAATGAGACGGAGGAGCATTATTTTTGTAAAAAAATGCAATTTCATGATACATAGTCCTGTTCTGGTCAACATTTCTTGACTAATTGCATCTGCCCCCTTAATTAATAACATAATTAAATACTATTTAGCAACTAACTCTTATTTATTAAAAATTAATTACTTTGAAGTTTTCCAATCTGAAAAATTAATCACTGACCACACCCATTAACTCTGCAAATCTTAACACAGAGCCACCACTACAAAACTTACTTTCAAGAATGTTTTTTTTTTTAAAATTTAAAAAAAATATTTTTTCCCTTTTCCTTGATTATTCAAGGGCTTTTTGGGTATTTTAGTTTAGTTCACTGTTCCCTTCTGTCCACTTTTTTTGAAGACTAGTGTTGTGTTCACATTTATAAGAGATGAAAGAGTAAAGGGGGTTTAAAAAAATCTATTATTGATTGTTTTTTGGTTACCCTTCTTGGAATGGAGCTGAAGAAGGAGAAGTTTGTAAGGTATGTGATGTTTTTTATTTTATTTTTTTGTTTTTTTTCTGTTTTTGTTTGTTCTTTGGTTTAGTTTCTGTGATTTGGTGAATTATTGTTTAGTAATTTAGAAAAAGAAGAGATCTTTTTTTCTTTTTGGTGATGTATTGCAGAAATTAGAGCTTTGGGTGTTTAAAGATTGGATTTTTTGGGTACTTTATTGTTCTTGATGCTAATATTGAGATATTATGCATTCTGTACTGCTTTTCCAAAATATGACTTGGAAAATAAGCTGGATTGTGCAATTTTGTGTTTTGATTTTCTTTACTGAAAGATCATTTGGTTAGTTCAATGAGGGAAAATTTTCCTAGTTTTATTATAATTAAGGACCTCCTTTGATTTACTGTACTCGAGCAGAGGGTACTCCGGAAACAACCTCTTTTACCTGCTCCACGAAGTAGGGGTAAGGTTTGAGTACACTCTTCTACCCCACTCGTGAGATTTCAATATGTATGTTGTTGTTATATCATAATCAAGGACTTTCTTGTTTGGCTCATAGTTGATTTATTGCATTTTCTAGGTTCTACTCTGGTGATAAGCAACAAGGTAGCTTTTTGGGAGGAAAAGCAGACAGTTCGACTGTAGTGAAAAAATTCTCATTTCCATTATTGAACTCTGATAGCAGATATAAAGTCATTGATACTCTTAAGTTTGGGAGGCCTAAAAAGGTGTATCCAGAGGACCATGAGTCCTGGAGAAAGCGAATACTTGATCCGGGGAGTGACATTGTAATCCAGTGGAATAGGATTTTTATTATATCCTGCTTGCTGGCACTGTTTGTTGACCCATTGTATTTCTTTTTGCCCATCATACAAGGAACTAAAGAGTCGAGTTGTGTGAAAACAGATTTGAATTTGCGGATTGTTGTCACTATTTTCCGAACTATAGCGGATCTTTTCTATCTATTACATGTGTTTATTAAGTTCCGGACTGCTTATGTTGCGCCAAATACAAGGGTATTTGGGAAGGGTGAGCTTGTCATGGATCCTGGAAAGATTGCTCGAAGATATTTAAGATCCGACTTTTTCATCGATCTGATTGCAACTCTTCCTCTACCTCAGGTATGTTGTTCTGCTAGAAGCATTTTACCTTATAACCATTTCACAAACTTCTGTACTTACAGAGAGTTTTCGAGAATTTAACAATAGCAAATAGTAATAGGTACAAAAGGCCTTTTGCTCTGTTTAAAGTTAATAATTTTGCAATGCTAACCAAGTACTTGAATTACTGTTGTGTTGATGTGCTACTTTTTCCTGTGTACACTATGGTGTACCCCTTTTGGCAGAGAGTTCTGAAGTGGTAGTAACTTTGGGGGTTTTCTTTTCTTATTATTTAACTTTTTGTTTATCATTTAAATGATGCTGCACCAGCATCAAGTCCTTCAAAAATGAACTTTTTTTGAAGGATGGGACATGCACCCATCGACATTTTTGAAGAGTCTGAGCAACATAGTTTTCCTCCGCACCATCACCTATAATGCTACAGAAAAGTTAGATTTTACTAAATACACAATGTTGTAGCCTTTTATGTTATTTTTGCTACAAAGTTAATCCTTTTTAATCTTGTAAGGCGCATTGTTGGGCTTTGAACAAGGCCAAAAACCATGTATACAATTGATACGTACAACTTATTAACAATGTAGTGTCAGATATTATTCACTTGCAACAGAATCAACAAAACATGACAAATATGTGATAAGGATTGGGATTTGGGAGCTAAAATACTTGTGAGACATTGAGGTGACACAAGCTGATAACAGCACTGTCATCACATAAAAGAAATATGCCTTGGATATTTTGGAAGACACAAGTATGTTGAACTACAAACTTGTGGACACTCCTATGGACTTAATACTAAGCTTATTCAACGCTAGGGGGAGCCTCTAGAAGAGCAAGGTAGATATTGGGAACTTGTTAAAAAAACTCATCTATCTTACAATCACCCAACAAGATATCTCATTTACTGTTAGTGTGGTTAGCCAGTTCTCTAATCACCTTGTGATAGTCACTAGAATGCAGTAATTCATGTCCTCATATATTTGAAAGGCTCTCTTGGACAGGATTGATTGGGACAAGGGACATGCACATGTTGGATATTCTGATGCAAACTAGGCAGGTTGTCCCTTTGGAATACAGTCCACTTCAGGTTATTGTATTTTATGTGGCAACATTTGAACGGGGCATAAAGTTTAAGAACGAAAGGACGACTTCTGAAATTTGTAGTCTAAAATCAAACCTTAAACATTTGTGTGAAAAGGGAATTTTTTTAAATTAAGTTGTTTCAGTTATAGGGACAAACGAAAAAAGAGAGTCACATAAATTGGGACGAAGGGAGTACCCTGGAAAAGTAAAAAGCAAGATGTAGTGCCCAGGTCAAGTGCAGAGGCAAAATATTAGACTATGGCATTAACTACTTGTGAGCTTATATGGCTTATGGCTAAGACAGCATCTCTTGAAGATCGGAGGAGTTAAACCGATAGATTTGATTTTTGATAATAGACCCATACTACATATCGCTTCAAATCTAGTCTTTTATGGAAGAACGAAACACATTGAAGTAGATTGGCTTTTCATTTGACAAAAAGATTGAGTTTGGATGCATTGTTATGAGTTTTATCAACTCCAAAGACCAACTAACTGATTTTCTCATAAAAGCACTTTGAGGATCCAAACTTGATAACATTTCTGGCAAATTAGGGCATGCTTATTATCCATCCATTTTGGGGGGGAGTATTACATATGGTAAAAGATATTGGAACTTTCAAGTATATTCGTCATTAGGAGGTTTTGCAGGAACAATAGTCTGATTTTGGACTAGTGATTGTGCTGCATAGTTCCAATTTCTTGATCCCAATTGGTAGCAGAGTATTTGAAGCATATGTTGGTTAAAGGTGGTAATTTTACATGTCAAGAAACACATTCTTCTAGTTTAAATCTTATCAGACCTTAAAATTTCTCTATTGTTACTGTAGTAGGGCAGGGTATGATGAAAAAAGTAATTTTTCTTGCAGATGGTCATCTGGTTCATTATTCCAGCTACGAGAAGCCACCATGCTAATCATAACAATAATGCTCTTGCGCTGATTGTCCTAATCCAATACATTCCCAGATTGTATCTTATATTCCCATTAAGTTCACAGATTATCAAAGCTACTGGAGTTGTCACAAAAACTGCTTGGGCAGGGGCTGCATATAATCTACTTCTCTACATGTTGGCAAGTCATGTATGTAGCTTCAACAACCTTATTTCCAAAATTAATGCTTTAAAAGTCTGGTTAATTGTGGTATTAACCTGTGACTGTCACAAAGTATTGGTTGAAAACCTCTTGTGTTTATGCAGGGGTTTTGCTTCTCTTTGTTTCTTCTTTTCTTTTTTGTTTTTCCTCTTAGAGTTGATAGAATGACAGATTATTTGTTTTTATTTCTTTTTTCTTCAGGTTATAGGGGCAGCATGGTATTTGCTGTCAGTTGATCGATATACTTCTTGCTGGAAGTCAATATGCAAAAAGGAAGACAGCTCTACGCAGTGCGTGCTTCGCTACTTTGATTGTGATACTTTTGACCAAAATGCTCGTAAAAGTTGGGCAAATATCACCAAGGTATTTGAACGTTGTGATCCAGATGGGGATAGTACTTTTAAATATGGAATATTTGAAAGTGCAGTTAAAAAGGATGTCGTCTCCTCAAATTTTATCGCGAAGTACTTCTATTGCTTGTGGTGGGGCTTACAACAGCTGAGGTAATTTTCCTATGGGATTGGACAAAATAGTGATGATATTTACATTTATAATGTTCTATATCTCTAAACTGTTTCTTTTTCGATTTTGATTGATTTGAACTTGAGTCAATACATCTTCAACACTAATGCGTTTTTAGTTACTTTGAGTTTGAAATGGTAGCTCATTAACAATCTACCCACTTACCATTGTTCAGCCTGTCTAAACACATCTACCTAACTCCAATATAATACTATTAAAAAATATTATTGTTTTGCAATAGTCAATGGGTCACCTAAGTTGTGAAAGGAGTACTAACTCGTTATATGCATGGTAATAACCCCATTTTCTAGTATCCGGGGGTGTGACGTAGTGGTCAATGAAGTGGGTTAAGCACCATGAGGTCTTAGGTTCAAATTTCAGCTAAGGCAAAATGCTGGGTGGTTTCTTCCATGGTCTAGCTTTGGTGAACTGAGTTACCTGGTACTTGTTGTCAGTGGAACAAGTAAAACCCTGTTTTCTGGCCTTTGTGAGTGATGTGCTTCTCAACACCTAACATGGATGGTATGAGTTCCAAATATCTAATTCACGACATCTTTCACAGGGAATTTCTGGGGTTGATATGATTATTCTTGTCATTCAAAGAACAGTCGTAGACGTTTACTGATTATTATTGTAGGAACTGATCCATACATCTTTTGTTTCATTAAACAAGCTAGTACCTAGAAATGTTGATAGCAGGATATGTAGTCTAGTAAATCATGGTTTTGTCTGTATTGTCTTGAAAATATATGATGGAGTCATTGAAAAAGGTTCTTAAAGATGTAATTACATTGAGAGAGTAAATGTGCCAGTTGCCCTTCTAATTCAATTTTTAACGAGCCATTTGAAGGAAGATCTTAATTTCAAATCTTTCCTTTTCTTGTGTTACAGTTCTTACGGGCAGAATTTGTCAACAAGTACATTTATAGGGGAGACATCCTTTGCTATACTTATTGCAATTTTGGGTCTGGTTTTGTTCGCACACCTTATTGGGAATATGCAGGTAAATAAAGGTTCCATCATTCCCCCTCCATATGAGCTTGTTTTATTAGACCTTGTAATTCTTTCGGCCTTTCAAGAATGCTCTTTTCTGCAAACTTCAGTTATAAGGTGGTGGATAGAGGAGCCATGCTCAATTCTCACAAGTTTGGTTGGCCTTGTCTGATATAAAGAACGATGTTAGTTTGTTAAATGATAAATAATGTTATACTCTATCGAAGCAACCTCTTTACCTCACAAGGTAGGGGTTGCACTGCGTATGCTGTTTTAATGCTATACTCTGATTGGGTGCAAACTGCACGTTATACGTAACTTTCAGACTTTGCTATCAACTTCTTTCCATATCATTCTATTTGGACATTAACCCTTCATTTTTTTCTTGCATGTAGACATACTTGCAGTCTTTGACATTGAGGCTTGAGGAATGGAGACTCAAGAGAAGAGATACTGAAGAGTGGATGGAGCATCGTCAACTTCCAGAAGATTTGAGAAAGCGGGTTAGACGTTTTGATCAGTATAAATGGGTTGCTACTAGAGGAGTAGATGAAGAGACAATTTTGCATGGCCTACCTACTGATCTTCGTCGTGATATCCAACGTCATCTTTGCCTGGACCTGGTCCGAAGGGTATGATTTTCCTACATCTGAACTGGTTCTTTCGGAAGTGTTTACTATGTTTATCAAAAAGCACGTGCCCGAAGGGTGGCTTCTAAAAAGATAAACACTTGTATTGTTGGTCTTTTTTTCATCTCTTGAGTATATTTATCAAAAAGCACGTGCTTGAAGGGTGCATCTCTATAACACCATCCCTTTTGGCCCTGGTTTCTTGCATATATTTACCACTTTCTGATACACACATTTTTATATTGAGCTAATAATAAAAAACATAGCTAAAGTTTCACGGTTTTGCGAGTCCTCTACCTGAACTATCAAGTGATCACTTTTCCTTCCTAAACTTTTACCAACTATTTATGAAAACACACCTCAACTATCAGTTGGTGTGTTTTCCTACCTAAAATATCACCATCGTTCAGGTTGGAAAAGGGAACAACTAATAGTTGAAGTGTGTTTTGATAACAAGTTGGTGATAGTTTAGGTAAGAAAAGTGAGCACCTTCTGATATTAAACTCGCTAAAATGTGATAATTCAGGTGTGTTTTTGACCATTATCTCATTTATATTCTCACTTTTCCATCAGTGTAGGACAGATGTTTGTTGATTCAGTTGCAATCATATAAACATTTGTTACAGATGCATTCTTTGTCGTCGTTGATTCCTTCTTGCATGTTAAGCTCATCTTGACTTATTTTGTTTTAACTATTTAGGTTCCATTTTTCTCCCAAATGGATGATCAATTACTTGATGCAATATGCGAACGTCTAGTCTCGTCCTTAAGCACAGAAGGCACTTATATTGTCCGCGAAGGAGATCCAGTCGCGGAAATGTTGTTTATCATCAGAGGTAGGCTTGAGAGTTCTACAACGAATGGTGGTCGGACTGGTTTCTTCAATTCCATTACATTGAGACCCGGAGATTTTTGTGGAGAGGAGCTACTCGCTTGGGCTTTGCTTCCGAAATCAACACTGAACTTACCTTCTTCTACCAGAACAGTCAGGGCGAATGTTGAAGTAGAAGCATTTGCATTGAGAGCTGAAGATCTCAAGTTTGTCGCCAACCAATTTAGACGCCTTCACAGCAAGAAGCTCCAGCACACATTCCGGTTCTACTCTCACCATTGGCGCACATGGGCAGCCTGTTTCATACAGGCTGCATGGAGACGACACAAGCGGAGAGCAATGGCAAAAGATCTTGCAGCACTGGAATCATTTTCTCTGGATGAGAGTATGGTCGATGAAACAGAGCAAAACATGGAGCATGATCAAGGTAACACTAGCTCAAATCCGTCCCCTAGAATATCACACCTCGGAGTCACAATATTGGCGTCAAGATTTGCTGCTAACACAAGAAGAGGAGCTCAAAAGCTTAAAGATGTAAGGTTGCCCAAGTTACAGAAACCTGAAGAGCCTGACTTTTCAGCTGAGCCTGATGACTAGATTACGACTTACAGTTTCATTGAGATATCGATACGATGACCAACTCTGAGATTGATGTTTTCCGCGATACATTCTTACACTCAGGGATCATCGTTGTACATGTGGAAAACGTGCTTCCAAAAGGTAATAGATTGTTGCAAGAGGGGAAGTTTTTGGCAAGGGAATGTGGTTTTCTTTTTCCCTTTTGGTCAACTTAAATTGTATTTAAGATAGTTTTTTCAGAGTCAGGATGCTAATATGTACTGATATATAAAGTCAATAACATCTCAAGTCACTTGTAAAGACTTGAGCTGCTAGTTCCATAGCACAAGTAAATAAGTATATTTTATCAAATTTTACATTTCCCCTCAATCTTTGTCAAGGCTATATAAGTTTCACATTTCCCCTCTTTGGATTCAGATCATTGAGATACTCCACAAAATTGACTAAAAAGCCAGAAATAACACAGGAAAGATGCAGTTGTGTGCCTGCAGTTTACACAGATCTAAGAAACATGTACATCTAAGTTAGTAATACAAAGAAACTACAATAACACTAAAGATCCCATAAGTGGGGTCTGGGGCGGGAAAAATGTACGCAGGCCTTACCACTACCTCACAGAGATAGAGAGACGGTTTCTGAAAAAGTAATACAAAGAAACTGCAATAAATTAATAATGAAAAGTAGAGTCGATGACTGTGTTGTGGCGTTGATGTTCTCTTTATGTAATACAATCTCATTTCTCCAGATTTAACCAGAAATCTTGTTTCAATATTTACTATCAATGTCGTAAAACTCTATGTTCTTGTACTTTTGGGATATGATCTCTGCTTGCACCTTCCTTGCTGTGTCTGTAGCACAACCAACCAGAATAAGCACTGACGTACCTGCAAAGCCTCGGAAAGCAGTGAGGTGTGTGGCTTGTTCAATCACAGCAGGGCCAGCAGCAAGAACCGCCAAAAATGCAGAACCAAGAACTGATATCCGGCTGAGTACCTGTAAATCCCCCATTTAAAGCCATAAATCAAAGACAAAACACTTCCAAGGAAGAGAATTTGACTATCAAGGAAACTGAAGAAGGCAATCCTACCGTTTTGATGAATGCTGCTGTGCTTTTACCAGGTCGAACAAGTGGGATAGAGGCACCTTGTCGCTTCAACTGTTCACTGACATCATCAGGGTCCAATTGCAGGAATGTATAATAGTAATTGAAGAAGGCAATCAACAAAATGTTTGTCGGTAGATAGAAAGAACCTAAAAACAAATAGCTGTTTAGTTGTATCCCTCAAAATATTACAAGGTGAAAAATTTAAGTCCACACATGCATTTACTGAACGAAATGAACCATCAATAATAATAAGCTATTTCTCATTGTTGCTCATCTCCTTTTGTTGAAAATACAAATACCTGTTCTTATCTTTTTCCTTTTATTTCCAAAATGACAGTCACCAATAACTCCCTTTGGAGAGAAGAATTAGAACACAATCTCACATAAAATCAATATTCCTCTATAGTACAAGATAACATCTTCACATAGGGATAGTCGGCAATTTGTTTCAGAACTTTTGTACATCAGAAAAGGAATTGCATATGCATCATAAGTCCAGAATAAATAGAGTTAAGGCACAAAATCTTTTCAGTGAAAAGTGCACGTGAAGTAAGATAAATGCACTATTTTAAACTTACCTCCGGGGTTTAGACCTGCTGCAGCATTCCTTAGGAAACCTACACCAGTGAAACGCGCCAAAGTGCCAGGAAGGGCTAGTGATGATGTAGAGAAAATAATTGGCATGACTCCTGAACTGTTCACCTGTTCATTGTAACTATAACTGTAAGTTGTAACTAAGAAGGATCATAATTTTCTAATTGCAAAAGAACTTCACTACACGCTTCCATCACAAATATAAGGATTTGCAAGAACGGTGTGCCTCTTTGTCTTATTCACCCGAACTACCAAAGAATCCACAAAAAGTTCTGGAGATTACAATATAACGACTCTGATAGAAGAATGTGCATGGAACAGTACAGGACAGTGGCTGACTGGCTTTAGAGCTGGGGTTTCTAAGATGTTCGGAAGATAATTTGTTGGTTTGAATCTATGACGCAATTGACGTGCATTATCTGTTGTTTTTGTTATTATCTGTTGTTTCTTGTACTTCCATTACTTCTTTTTGGGGATATACAACCTCTCTACCTCTAATGTATGACTACACTGGGTATGTTGTTGACGTAATTGTCGTGCTCACTTCTCTCTCACAGTCTTGAATGTGAAAATACTTCTTCAATGAGTAATCACTAATGAAGCAAGAGGAAATTTCAAACTGGTACCTAAGTAAAGTCTTCCACGGGAACAAATTTCAACTCTCGGTCTTCTCATCCAAAGAGTTGATGCCTCATTTTTATTTATCATTACAATCCTTCAAAATAAACTAAATGAAACAAGAGGAAAAAAGACTACTAACTTTAAACGGCAAGTATGCAGATTTTTGAAGTCCTCCTCCTGCTCTGCCAGAATACCTTGATGCATAATTTATAGGAATTTTCCTCTCTGCTTCCTGAAAACCTTGGTTGAGAATGCTGTTAGCAATCTTCCCTCAACAGTATGACAATATTTCACGTGCCAAGTAACCTAGACATAAGAACATACCTGAACATATACAATGCTAAGGACTAGCAGGAAGAACGAGACTAGGATGCCAATGAGTCCAACATAATTACCATCTTGATATGCCTGTGCTACTGTCCTACCAAAGGATGCTGGCAAGTAGGAGATGATATTTGTAAAGATCAAAAGAGATGTGCCATTTCCAAGTTTTAAATCAGTGATTCGTTCACCAATATAGGTCGTAAATACTGAGCCGAGGGTCAAGAGAACAACAGAAGAAATTGCCCATTGGGTACTGAAGTCATTAACATAAGGACGAAGGAACAATACTTGGCCAATTGCCTGCGACAGAAGTTAAAGATCAGTGCAAATTTCCAATTGATTCTGCAATTATGCAGCCACAATGTTGAAGTGCGAATCAAATTAAAAAAACTACAAATAGTGTTTTGTTCACGAAATATCTTATTCAAAAGGCATAATACATAAATAACACTCAAACTTGGCCTCAAGTAAGCACTCCGACTTTGAGTATGCACATCTAGACACATCAAATCTCACCATTATGCCAGTTGAACACTCCAACTAAAAAATGATCAGTTAGACACCCTCCAAACTACATTTTTACCCCCCAAAAAAACAGTTTTTCTAGCTATGTTCTTTGTTGGTCAATGGTAATTTACAGTTTTTTACCAAAAAAATAAAGTTTTCTAGAAAATATTACCTGTACTACAGCAAATCCAACAGAAGCATAGCGAGTATACTGGAGAACTTTCTTTCTTCCAGCTTCACCCTCTCTTTTCTGAAGTTCTTGCAGCTTGGGGTAGATTTGAGCAAGAAGTTGAAACACAATTTGTGCATTGATGAAAGGAACAATACCTAAGGAACATATTCCAAGGCGACCTATGCCTCCACCAGAAAAGGAATCCAAAGTACTTAAAAGACTATTCTCATCTAAATTGCCAACAAAGGCCTCCCGATTTACTCCACCAAGCGGTACGTAGATTCCGAGTCGTGACAAAGCCAAAAAGCCTAATAGCTTTAGAAACTTTCCTGGTAACGGGCCTTTGAAGAAGTCTCCAAAATCAATGCTAGTATCTTCAATTGCAGCTGACAGTGACAAGAAATCCTAATCAAAGGTTAAGATATGTCGGTGTAATCAACAACATAAAAACATGGTATCGTTAGATTAGTTAAAATACCTGCCAATCCTTTAGCCGATGAATTTTTCTCTTTTCTAGTATCTGAGGAGCTTTCAAATGCCTGAGAGAGCAAGCTCACTAAATTATCCCAGGATGATTTACCTGAATTGATACCCAATGGATCAAATACTGAACTATCACAGCTGGAGAAAGAGGATAACAGTCAGAAAGAAGGAAAAAAAACTAAAGATTAAGGAAATTGGTGCAGAAATAACTAAATTACTGAAATGGATCGACAGAATATAGCAGCACAGAAAGATCAAGGAAGGAGAAAGTGTGTGAAACAGCAGATAACGGTTTTAAGATTTTCCATGCACAACCCCAACCACTTCACAACCTCAAAACCATAAGAAAAAGTATGCATATGATCAACAGAAAATCAGAGAAATAAAAGTTCAAGCCTTTATCTTCTTCACAACAATTTTTTATCAAATGCAAAACCCGAGTCAAGTAAGAGCGAAGAGACCAAAAAGGTACATTTTATTTTCAATAAAGTACCTACCTTTGGAGTAAAGAAGACCAGAATTAAACAAAACCATTATAACAAACAGAAGAAGAAAGTTCAACTTTTCATATTCACAGCATATTTTTATCAAATTGAGCAAAACTCAAGTCAAGTAAGAGCAAAGAGACCAAAGGGGTACATTTTATTTTCAAGAAAGTACAAAAACCATTACAACAAACAGAATAAGAAAGTTCAAGTCTTTACATTCACAGTATATACTTTATCAAATTGAGCAAAAAACTGAACAAAGAGATCAAAAGGGTACATTCTAATTTCAAAAAATTACCTAACTTTGGAGTAAACTAGACAATTGTCAAACAAAAACCATCACAACAATCAGAATAAGAAAGTTCAAGTTTTTATATTCATATCATATTATATCAAATTGAACAAAAATCTGAACAAAGACACCAAAAGGGTACATTTTGATTTCAAGAAATTACCTATTTGTAGATTGAAAAAGACCAAGATTCCATGATGGGGCAGTGGATTTTTTATGGAAACTGAGGCTGCTGGCTTTACAAATGGAGGTGACTCTATTAACCTTTAAAGAGTGTAGCTGCTTGAAATTAGTGTTAGAAATGAAAGAATTGAAGCACAAAGAAGAAGAAGAAGAAGAAATTTCTCCGACTGTTATCAACATTATCCTCTCAAACACTCAATTTCTATCTTGGAATTTTGTTTTATGGATATTAGGATTATTCTTCAACTAGAAAATCGGAGTGGAAAAATACAACCTTATATTACACTGGAACAGCATTTCATTCATTTTAATTTATTCTTTTTAATTCATCTAAAAAAATATATATATTTTTTATAACTTTTAAAATTTAAATATATCACTACAAGATCAAAAAATATTTTTAATACATTTGATTTAAATAATTTGACATATATTTAAGTTAAAATCACAAAATTTATAAATTTGTTAATTTTTTTAATCAAAATAAATAGAAGTAATTAAATAAAATGAAGATAATATTTAATTTGGTTAAAAAAAATTAATCAGGCATGAACCTACATTATTTTTTAATAAGCCTACATTATTTTTATCTTGATTTATTTGACACCAATAGATTTTTATATATTTTTAAAAAAAATTAAGTTATTAAATATTACTATTTATAATATGTTTTATGTTGATTTTAAATAATATATATTACTTATTAGCAATATAATTAGTAAAATATTTGCTGATTAATTGAAACTATAAGCTAAAACTTTCCAATTGAACATTAATTGGTTAATTGTATATAAATGAATAATAGGAAAATATAAAATAAAGTAAAAAAGGAAAACAAAATAATACAGTACTAAGTTTTTTAGAACTGTAAAACCCTACTCCTCTTGTAGTCCGACCACTTCAGCTCAAAAAAAATGGAACTTGGAACATCTTTCAGTGCTTCATGTGTCAACAAGAAGATGTTGTTGTCAAACCCCATTACTCAAAAACCTAATAATCTTCCAAATTCTTGTCTAAACCGATTGAATTTTTCGTTTTCAGCTGGAAAAATCTGTTCTTGCAGAGCAATAGCTAAAGGTTCTACTGTTAGCTCTTTGAAATTTCAAGAAAAGGTTAGATTTTTCTTTATGAGGTTTGTTGATATGAGATGAAATTTCAATAGGGGGGGTACTTTCTTTAAACAATATTTCGTTTTTATTTGTTTGATTTTTATGCTAGAGTTTCCTTTTTTGTTGTTGCTGTTGAGGGTATGTAGCTGAGAATCAGTTTTAACAATTTTGATGTGAGCTAACACCAATGGTATTCTTTGTTTCAAATGTTTGATTATGATGAAGTCATTTGTTCTGATATAGTAGTTAATTACTATTTGAATATCTAATTTTCCTATATCAGAGTAAGCATGTAAATCCTGTTCTATGATTATAAGCATGTTGAACGGGTTATACCTGTATTTACTCGAATATCAAACGTTGTTTTTTCTTTGGATAAAAGTTGGTGTGCAGGTTAAGCTTGTGCACGCATCAACTTGTTCTCATGCTACCTTACACCAATTGAAGTACCAAATAGTTGTCCATTGAAACTTGAATAAATGAAAAAATCACCTAATATTTTTGCTTTCGAATACGATACTATCTTAAGCTGCATTTAAACGACTAACCTGTTCAAGAAGAGATTTTCATTCATTTTAGACAGGCAACGGAAAGTAACTTACCAGAGGATGGCTCACTGGTAGGTTTACGTAGATATACCATATAACAAGTATATATGGTCTGCTTTTACACCCCTTTGCTAGGTTTACATCAATAGTATAATATAGTTTGTCCAAATGTTGTTTGGCCCTGGTTAATTTATGGTATTGAAGGCAGAAATTTGATTTTTTTCACTTGTCAATTATGTGTCTAGCTCAACTCAAATTTTATCCACCTCATTTCTTCAGCAGAAATACTGATTTTGGAAAGTGTGATTTTTTCATAGTAACATGGAATTAATCAATGTATTATCACTTTGTATAATTCTTCATATTCTTTATCTTTACGTACAATCTCTTTCTTAGAAAATAGTCTCTTTCAACTTGTTTAGGAGGTGATTCCGTCACTTAGTTTGCAAGTCAAATGGTCTAGTTATTGAAGATTCAAGAGTAGTATTCAGATGGACACTCTCCTGTGAAGTTACTAACATGACACTGTTTGAAAATTAATTTCAGAGTAACATCCAGTATTGAATGTGGTGCTGCTTAAATAAAACTAAATGATGTGTTTTTTCCCAATTTTCTCTCAGACAATACCCCCAAAAGTCTGCAGCATCATTGCCTTCAACCTATTACACCCACTCTGGTTGGTTGTCCTGTATGATCAGCATTACTCCATCAATGTTGCTGTATCCCCACTTGGGAAGAATTAACCTTCTTGGGATTGCAAACTTCTATACTTGAAAACAATAGTGATGGCACAGTGAAAATCTGAGTATATATCATGGATTTCACAGTGAATATTTTGAGCGTGTACCTTCTTCATAATGACTTGAATGTCAACTTCTTTCCAGATTACCCATATTTTCCCACTGACTGCATCCTTTTAATTGTGAGCATAGCTACATTATTGACACTAGTGCTAAATTTGTTCTCCTTTACTTTGGTTTCCAGCAAACCTGCCAAACTTAACTCATGTTGTTTCAGATAAGTACTCATTTCCCTCTGCTTACCGGACCTATTAAGGCCTCTGACATTCCAGACAAGCCACTTCATTGATTCAAAGGATTTGTCCTCCCCTTAGGAGGTTTTCCAGGTATAGTCATCTCCAACATGCTCATGGACAGAGGTGTAAAAGTATTCTGAGTTCTGATTAAACCTCCTGCTAGTTGTGTCCCCTGAGATCCTCCTTTTTGCAGTAGTGCTGCATATGATAAACCATTCTGTTTCTTGGGATTGCTCACCACAGTGAACTCTTTCATTTCATTCGGTGGTGGTGTATTATCCAGAGTCTTTGCTTTCCCCTTGTTACAAGTTTGAGTCTGAGTAGTGATAGTACCTTGCTGAAGTTGTTCCCCAGTTTCCATAGCTTCCTCCATTGTACTGGGTTCCTGATGTTGTATAGCTTGGGGTAGCCACATTTGAAATATTCTTTTAGGAGCTTGTTGTTCTCCTCTTAAATTGTGCTCTCTAGGCTGTCCATTTCTTGTTGGTGGTACATTTCCCGGCCCTGTGTTCAGTCTACATATATAATGCAGATGGGACAAAAAAGTGGTTTCCAATGATAGGCCACTGATTGTAGAGTACCTTGTTAGTTGGGTCAGCAATTTCAATTTCATCAGGGAGTGCTTGAGTCATTGAGTGACATCCATTTCCACCAAACTCTAGCATACAACACTCTAGATTGTTTCTTGGTGCATTCATACGCATACAGTGGCCTTCCCAATCTACTGGAAATTCTGCTCAAAGTAACAGCTACCCAACAATTTAATGGGAGGTTAGGCAATATTATCCACAATGGTGTTGTTCTTGGGATTTCCTGTTGAAAATCAAAATTTGGTGACCATTCCTTCAGGGGCTGAGGCATGCTATTCAGAGTATGTGGCTCTGAGTTGAGGATTTCATTTCTATCTATCTGGACCCTGGACCTCTCAAAATCTCTGCAATTTATTATACAGACTGTCCGATATAGTGTCTATTCTTGTTACCTGCCAAAAAAAGGAAAAAAGAGATCTTAGTTCCTTGTTTTGTATAAGTTGACTTGGAGGGAATTGCATAGTTGCGGATGCTTATGTCTCTTTTTTTATTTTTGGAGGAATTATCGCTTATATAATTTATTGACATGGTATCGTTTTAAACTTCTCAGATGACAGGGATATCTTCTAATCATTCTCAAGATCTAGAACTCTCAACTTTAACAGCTTTATGCCCATTGGATGGCCGTTATTGGGGTAAAGTCAAAGAATTGGCTCCATTTATGAGCGAGTATGGATTAATTCGTTTCCGCATTTTAGTTGAGGTGGTTATTTTTTCCTCCTTGACTAGCTAGTAGTAAAGTTTATTTTCTAAATCATTTCATTGAGAATTTTTCTAATAAAATTATATTACCCATGGGGATAAACATTAAGCAATAATAAAATTTTGGTGACGTCTCTGTTTGTCAGATTAAGTGGTTGATAAAAATGTCTCAAATACCTCAAATCATTGAAGTTCCAAGTTTCTCTGAAGGAGCTGAGGCATTTTTGCATGACTTGATTGATGGATTTAGTATGAATGATGCCTTGGAAGTTAAGAAGATTGAGAGAGTCACAAACCATGATGTGAAAGCAGTGGAATACTTCTTGAAACAAAAATGCCAATCACATCCAGAGATATCTAAGGTATGAATAGATTTCTGTCATACTACCCTTTGGGGTAGCTCAAATGGTTTGGCTTGGGACTTTCATAATGGGGGTCTCAAGTTCGAAACTACTTGCCTGCGACAGCAAGGGGTTGGCATTCTAAATTGAGCTCGTCACAGGAAACTTGCCTAGTGCGGTTTATCTCTCTTGTGTGGTTTACAAGCTATTACACAGGAGCAGAGTTTACCCTGTGTGCGCCCAAAGGGTACCAGCGTTCCTTGTCATAAAAAAGATAAAAAAATTCCTTTCATACTTTGTACATGCATCTTCTTTCAATCAAAGTAGGAAATTTGAGCTAAAAGTATTTGTATGAAACCTGACAACCCCAGAAAGCTTTATTTGCCACATGCATCTTTCCTATAATTGCCCTCTTTTTGTGGTAGGTGCTTGAGTTTTTTCACTTTGCCTGTACATCTGAGGACATCAACAATCTTGCCCATGCATTGATGCTGAAAGGAGCTTTGAACACAGTCGTTTTGCCAGTCATGGATGAATTGATTAAAGCAATATGTGACATGGCCACAACACATTCTTCTGTTCCTATGCTTTCTCGCACCCATGGGCAGGTATACTTTGTTTTTTATACAAGCTTAACCTCCATGGAAAACAGTGGTCTTACATATATCCTCAGTGGCTGCATAAATTTTTTTTGCTTATAAATAATTGTTTAACTACAAATTTTGAAAGGATTGCCCATTCTTTTTGCACCTTCTAGCCAGCTTCACCAACAACCCTTGGAAAGGAAATGGCAATTTTTGCTTATCGATTGAGTAGGGAAAGAAGGGAGATTTCTCAAATTGAGATGCTTGGGAAATTTGCTGGTGCTGTAGGAAACTACAATGCACATGTAGCTGCGTATCCTGAAATAAACTGGCCAGAAATTGCAGAGGAGTTTGTCTTGTCACTTGGACTAGAATTCAATCCATACGTTCCTCAGGTTTGTTATACACTATTTTTTGTGTTGGATGGCATGATTCATTTCGTATCTGAGTTTTATGCATGAGTTAGAGGGAGGTTTATAGCTATTTGTGTACGTACTCCAATGTGTTAGTTTATAAGATGGTGTATA
This sequence comes from Solanum aculeatissimum, assembly GCA_038996855.1. Classification (NCBI taxonomy): domain Eukaryota; kingdom Viridiplantae; phylum Streptophyta; class Magnoliopsida; order Solanales; family Solanaceae; genus Solanum; species Solanum aculeatissimum. The sequence continues at coordinate 18,315 of JBCEWC010004866.1, forward strand.
AATATGTATTAAGTTTAAGAAATAAAGACTTTTAATGCATAGGCCAAATATATAACACGTAAAATTAACCCCTTAGAATTTTGCGGTCTTCCACATGTGATATCATTTCATTCATGTAAGAGCCATCAGGGTAAAATGTGAACGTTAAAATCGAAGAATTTCCAAATATAGACATGTGTTGATCTTTTTGGAATGGACCAGAATGGAATATGTTAAATAAAATGGAAAGGAGGAAGTATGTATTACCAAATTAGAAACTGTTTTTCTACTTCTAACTCAATATCATTGTGATGCAGATTGAAACTCATGACTATATGGCCAAACTTTTTCACTCGATCGTCCAGTTTAACAACATTTTGGTTGATCTTGATAGAGATGTTTGGGGATACATTTCACTGGGTTACTTTAAGCAGGTGACTGTCCTGTATTGTAGATATCTTCTAATATATTCTTTTGTTGGATAACGGAATTCATAGATCTTTTATGTTACATAGACAACTAAAGCTGGTGAAATTGGGTCCTCGACGATGCCTCATAAAGTAAATCCAATTGACTTTGAAAATAGTGAAGGCAACCTTGGAGTAGCTAATGGAGATTTATCCCATTTGAGCACTAAGCTACCTATTTCACGCTGGCAGGTATGTCAAATATGGTCATGTTATCTTTTATCTTTTTACTAAAATATTCTATCTGCCAAATAATTTAAGCCTCATTTTTCGTTTGATTAAACACATAGTTGGGTACTATAGTAAGACTTTTCTATAACAACATTTCACTATAGCGAACAAATTTCTTTAGAAATGATTTTTCATATTATGTTATATTATTTCCCCTCTATAATAACATTTGCTATATTAGACTAAAAATATCAGAACAAACAATGCAATTATAGAAAGGTTTGATTATAGTAGTTTTGTCCTCGGAAGGCATGTTAAAAAGTTTGAATCCCTATAAGACGTGTATAGCAACATAGTTTGAGCATGTCAATTTGTGGGCTGTGTCCATTATCCAATGCCTTGAGTTGCTTGTCTTCTTGTTCAAAAATTTTCTTGATCCAAATTGTCATTTGCAGCGGGATTTGACAGATTCAACTGTTCTGAGAAACATGGGAGTAGGACTGGGGCATTCTCTTCTTGCTTACAGAAGTACATTACAGGGAATTCAGAAGCTTCAGGTAAGCGTACTAGTTCAAATTCTACTTGAGTAATCTACTGTGCTGTGCACGTCTTCTTCTTCAGCTTTTTTCTTTTTGGTTGAATGTAATGAAATTCAAAGCTGCACACATGCTCACATTATCCATGTTGAAGTATGAACTCATTAAGTTGTTCCGGCCTTGCTGACTTATTGATTTTGAATATAGGTGAATGAAGCTGCTCTAATGGAAGATTTAGACAAAACTTGGGAAGTTCTCGCTGAACCAATACAAACGGTATGAAGCTTTTGCTTTATCAGGACCTTTTGTCGGTATTAGTTAGCCTGAAAGGCATATGCAAATACTTTTTATTCCAAACTTGAGCTTCCCTGTATGATCCATGAAATATATTAGAGGTGTAATGCTGGTAGTGTTTGCTAGGATATGTTTCAAGGTCTGGTAGCACAAAAACCTCTGACAGCACTAACAGACTCGTAGAAGACATAGGACCTAAAGTACACGTTACATACTAACATATGACCTAATATATTTCCAAGTTATTAGTATCACCCTACGTAGATCTTTTCTTCCGCTGTACCCCATTTTTTTGCTAGATTTGCATGGATTCCGAGGAATTGTTAAAACAACTTCTTTAGCCGTGTCTATGAAATGATCTAAATTTACTGTCCAGTCTGGACTAATAAGTTCTCATCCCTAACGCCCATGTGTCTTGATGAATTTTACGAAGCTCAAAATTTCTATTATTGTTTGGTATTTAGGTGATGCGGAGGTATGGTGTGCCAGAGCCTTATGAGAAGCTGAAGGAGTTAACCCGAGGAAGAACAGTGAACAAGGAAAGCATTAGAGAATTCATACAAAAGTTAGACATACCAGCTGATGCAAAGACATCTCTTCTGAACTTGACGCCTCATACCTACGTTGGAGCAGCTGCAGAATTGGCTAAGAACGTAAACGAGGCCATATTTCTGTTGAGCAGTCCATATCTTTTGAAATGAGAGCTGAAAAACCTTTGCAACCCTCTGCATCAGTGGCGGATGGAGCATACAGTCAATGGGTTCAAACTGAATCCAAGTATAGATTATATGAAACATTATTGAATTTTGATGGTCAAATCTAAATTCTGGATTCGCTTCTGCTCTCCATTATTTGCGTGGAAGACTCAACATAAACATGTCGATGAGCAGGTGCAGAGCCATTCGAGATGTTGCATCCTGGAGATAGGAAAAACAGAACATTATTTCCAGTTTTCCATCCATGGGAAGGTAACCATTTGTTCAATTTGTATCTCATTTTTCAAAAAACTTCATGGTATTGGTGTCTGCGCGATTGGAAGAGAGATGCTATCCGACTTACCTGTTTCTAAATTGTTCACAAGTCATCTTGGATTGGCAAACTCGCCTTTGTTCATAAGTCATGTTGGACAGAGCTCGACTTTAAGTACAATTTTCATTCTTTCGATAAATTCAACAAAATGTGACTCACATTTGGAACTTATACCACATCGCGGAGAAAAAAAAAGAGGAGGAAGAAGGAGAAGAGAACGTGGAGATAAAAGTTAAAACTATTTGAGTATATTTACACAACCTTTTTCAATTGAGGCAAGTTCAGTGCACTAAAGCTTTTCCTGGGTCTGGATGATCCTAAAAAGGACACTGGGTGGATTTTTCCACCTAAGGCATTAGGTTTAAGGGTAAGGGTATTCTAGTGCATAAAGTATTTTGCATTAGCAAGATTTGAGGAAGGAGAGTGACGTAAATAGTGCAAGCATTAGTGACTGCTTCCATGGGTTCAATTCGTGAAAAAGATGGACTTGGACCAAGGCAGCCCAATATGAAAAGCCCAGTTAGCCCAGTACAAATTTATCTTGTTGATGTATATATTTTACACTTGTTTTTATCATCATGGTTTTACCAAATAACACAAAAATATGAGTGATATCAAACCTTGTTTAAGATTTAGGGGAAAAAAACACAAAAATGATTTTATTTATTACAAATAGAACCACTTTTTTTTTTTTTTTTGCATCAATTGGCTAGAAAATTAATGACAAGATAAGTACAATTTTTGGGCCACATTGTATATGATCATTCAAAATACAAAAGGGTCATAGTCTAATAATAGCAAAGAACATGAATATAGTCCAAAACGAGTCACTTCAATCTATCTATTTTTAGTTCAACATAATAAATACTTCATCATAAAGTCTCTCAACTCCTTTGAAGTAGTCAATGTTTCATCAATCATAATGTGATGGTTGGGACCTTCCGCGTCTATTTGACTCTGATCGAACTTTGAGATAAAAAATTTTTTTAATAGAGAGTATTTTGTCTCCTTCAATGTCGATATTGAATGGATATGATTTAAAATAAGTCGTATCTGTATATGATTCAGATCAGTGAAGATCGAAATTGAGCTATATCAATGAATTTTGAATATCGAAAAAAGAAAAGAAGTTAATGTTTTGTGTCAAGTTGTCTTCAATAAAAGACAAACCAGGACAAGTTGGCAACTTTTAAGCCATGCCTTAGCCAACTCTTTTATGGCTCCCCACATATTAAATCATGTGGTTGATCCTTTTATACTTGAATGCTTAGATTCTTCTTTTACTTTCTTCTCACTCGGTATTCAGTATTTGTATTAAAAATAATAATCAATTCAAGACTCGAAATTTATGATCTTTAGTTTAGATCGTTATTATAATTTTTTGAAACTTCAACTCATTTGAAAATATAAAACCTATTAGTAAAAGAAAGTTTTCTTATCAGTATTTATTATCTTCAGAATTCGAATTCGAAATCTCTTTGAGATCCTTGTTTTGTTAAAATTTTTTAAATTAATTCCATATAGCTTTCTACAACTTGGATAAAAGAAGAAAAGTAAAGATTGTTTTTTTGTGTGTGTTGGGGATTTGTGTCTTTACTTTCCCTTTAAATGTCCCCTCCTATTTAATGCCTTACCCAACACATGCATGGGCTCTTTACCTTTTTATATTTTACATAAATAAATAAATCAAAATCAAAAATATTTAAAAATTACATAAATATCTTTGGCCAGGAGCAAGCACGTCAATCATGAGGTGCCTGCTTTACATAAATAATTTTAAAAAAAAAATTGGGGGTAGGGGAAGGGAAAAATGGAGACGGGGGTTACAATGTCGGAAATCAGACCCTCACCAATAAGGTGGGTGTTCAGGTAGTCAATCAACTGAGCTACTAATATGAATCAAAAACTGAACCTTGATATACCCCAGAACAATACATTTTTATTACCACGAGATATATTGGCAGCCGTCGATCATTCGATTGGACTGAAATTTAGAATGGGTGCACTTGACGATGTGAATCATTTAAAAAACAAATGTATTCATTCTTTAGCAGATTTTTTACAAGATCAATTCAGATTGGCTCTGGTTCGTTAAAAAAATGTGGTCCGGAAAAGTATTTTTACCTTGTATGAGATAAAATTACAAAAATGTCCCCAATCATGATTGGGGGTGGGGGGTTTGATATGAAATAAATAAAAAAAATATTTTTTGAAGTTTTGGTTAGAGGGAACATGTAAGCATGGTACTAAAAAAGGCTGCATATCTACAAAAAGATGAGCAAAATAAATAAAATAAATAAAAAGGCATGTTCTTATTTGTCCTTTTATAACTTGTTCAAATAGGCACTCACATAAAGGTGTTAACATTCCATTTTATTATTGTTTAATCAAAATTTAATCTTTGTTTATTTGATTGATTAAAAAGTGAGATCTATAAAGTTGATGCATCTTAATTATTTTATTAGTAAATTAAAAGTATAATTAATTAGCTAGTTGCTTCATTAGGTGGTTAATAAAAATCTTTTGTTGTTGTCTCTATCTTATCTTGTTAATACAAATATTATTCTTTCTATTGTCACATGCGCCTCCTCGAGTTGCATCTCAAATTAATACGTAATGATAAATAAGATTATAGTCAGATATTTTGTGTGCTATACAAAAATAAGATTTGAACAAAAGGATCAGTTTCTTCTGATTCTCATAATAGATGGATGGTCAGGTCAGTAACATATGGATTCAGGACTTTTACAGAGTCTATCTTCTCGTACACTCAACTAGAAAGGTAATTTTGTAGGCAAACAAAATAAATTATGAATTCACATATGACCATTTAGATCTACTTGTTCACTACTAAAATAATCAGAAATTAGCGATGGATAAATTCTAGATAAACATTTTTTCTTGTGAAGCAACTCTTTTCACTTTTTAAATGTTTACGGAACTAAAATGGTCCTACTTTTACTGTTTGTTTGTTTTTTTTTTGGTGAAAATATGATTGATTAATTCTTGGGGGGGGGGGGGGGAGGTCTTAGGTTAAAAGAACACTTTAATCTTAATTAATAATTAAAGAATGCTTTGATGCTGACTAATAATGAGTGTTATTTAATAATCCTAACCATTATTTTAAAATGACTAGATATATATATATATTACTTGCCCTTTATATTTATTATTTTCTAAAAGAGGACATATTTATATATATAAGAAAAAAGAAAAAATACATTATATACATATTTTTTTTGAAATAAAAAAAATTCTATTTCATGTTTACTCTAATATTCGAGTAAGATTTAATTATAATTGAGTTTAATTTCTTGATAATTGAATGCAATTTCCATTATTTCGGCTTGGATTTCTTATAAGTGAAAATAAAATAAAGTTTTTTCATAATAAAAACATTTGATATATATTCTTGATTCAATACACATGTTGATTGTAGCGTTCGAGTCAATATATATACACATCTCTTATGAAAATTAATAATGTACAACGTAACTTTGACAAATAACTCATACTATTGCACCTTTTTGAGATCGAAACCTTTTATCATAATTTTTATACTGATATGAAGTACTAATAAAGAAAATCATGAGATTTTTTCTTCTTCTAGAAAATTATATTATTTGGCTTTTTAATTCAAACTTTCCGTTTACTTTGCTTTGTAAATTTTTTTATTTTTTTTTCTAAAACGCGTTTTTATATACTTTTTTTTTTTAACCAAAAAGTCATGTTTTGTTATCAATCATTATTATGATGTGCATGAATGAGATAAAGATAAGAGTGCATGCCTCTTTAACTTTTTTGCTTTTAAAAAAAAAAAAGAATTTCTTAGTTAAAGATTTGTATTAAATTTTTATTTTTATATTAATAAATAATAATAATAATATACTTGATATAATTTTATAAGCGGGATTTGAAGAGATAGTAATTTTGAAAGGTGGAAAGACTGTTTTCGACAAATAATTAAAAAAGTATTTTAATAGTTTTATAATTGATAAATAATTCATCCACATGACATTTTAAAAAAAAAATTAATTCCTAATTGTGATAGTGAATTAGTTAGGGAACTTGGATTTTTTTAGGATAGAATAATATAAAATATGAACATGACAATGTGGGACAATTTTATAGTTGTCACTAACTTGCTATAAGATAAGGATTAAAAGAATAAAATCATATTATTTATTGTGATTTTATTTGAATTATCTATACAATATAATTTTTAGACAAAAAAAATCAGTAATTCTAATATTGATATTATTTTATTATAACATATCAACTCATAATTGATATCATTTTATTTTGTGCATCGAACTATCTGAATAAAAATGTCATGGATGATAACAGTGACGAAGTCAGAATTTTCACTAAGAAAGTTCAAAATCTGAATAAGTAGACACACAAACTAATATCTATTGTATATATACATAAAATTATTTTAATCATGTATAAATAGTATAATTTTTTATCGAAGAGGGTTCAAAACCTCCTCGAGATAATATAGCTCCGCCCCGACCGATAAAAACAGATGAAATAGTGGGATTTGGTAATTAGGTAAAAGAGTGATAATAAATATATGAAGAAAAATAGAGTGGTTGAGAGAGTAGTTTGTCTTTATATTAAAAAGGTTGATTTGACACAAGCAATAGGACAAATAATATTGTAATAGCTTTAGTAGTTGTAGCATATAATAAAGTTGTAAAGGCAATATTTAAACTACTTTTTTCTGATCCAAAATAAAATATTCTCTTTTCAGACAGACATGTGGTAGCTTTCTTTGCCAAAGAATATCATCAACATATATATATGTTTGTTTGTTTATAAATTATTTGATATAATAATTTACAATACCCCCATAAACTATATTTAAATTTCTTAATTTTTAGTTTGAATAATGCTATAATCACCCTTTTATGAGTTTCTTGAACTTTGTGATGTTGGGAAAGTCATCGGTTCAAATCTGACTTAAATTTAAAGTGAGTTTTTCTCTTTGTTGTCGAGAAGGGATTAGATCCTACGTTTTAAGAAAGGAAATAAGAAATCGATATTGTTGTATTAACTCCTTCTAGTTCAAAATAAGTGTTGTTTAAGATGTTGATGCATTTTTTAAAGAAAATTTATTATCATTAATTATAAGAATTTTTAGGATAATTAATATTTTCTTTATTTTTTAAAAATACTAATATTTATTCTGGACCAAGCTAATTTGGAGAGCACCACTCATTATAGACTTGATGAAAAATATTACTAATTTTTATTTGTCTCATTATCTTTTTCTTTGTGGCCATAATAAAGGCAATATAATATTGGAGTTTTATGATAAATTTTTATAAGGGCAAATTATAGAAATTCCATACTTTATATGCATAATTTCAATATATATCAACTTTTTCTGAAATTACTAAAAATTCCTTATTTTTTAAGAAACGTCGATACATA
>JBCEWC010004867.1:0-26225 GCA_038996855.1 Solanum aculeatissimum
TTAGGGTTCTTAGGATCTTCAAGGATGAAAGAGGATCCTTGAATCAAGTCCCACATACCTTAATTCAAACAACAAGTTACTAAAATCAAGTTTAGGCCAATCTTCTTCCCCAATTACTACAAGCTAGCTTCAATGGAGAGCAAGAGAGCCTTAGGATCTTAATATAGAGTATAGAAGAGTGATAATGGATGAAGTAGGGTTTGGGGAATGATTAAGGGGCTTAGGATACCTTAAGGGACTAAAAGGGGGCCTTGGGAAATGTTAAATCACAAAAATACCATTAATAAACCAGAACTTTTTACTGCAAACAGCACCCAAACGGCAGCTACAGTGCCGTTAAAAGTCACACGAGTCGTTTAATGTGCCGTCATAAAACACTTAGCCAAAATCATCACGAAACTCTCGGAGGACATTCTGTTACGTTTAACGGACCACCAAATGGTCCGTCCAACCTATGACGCCCTGTCTCACCCACCGTATGACTCCACTTAACCTCCACAATCATGCCCAACCCTTGGACTAGCTACTGTCTAGTTCAACGAGCCAGCAAACGGCTCGTTAAAAGTCAAACAGTTCGTTTGACGAACCGTTGGTTTACACTTGGCTTAGGGGTGGTTTCATGCCACCCCAAGCTCACTGTTACATTCCACGAGAGCCTAGATGGACCTTTCAAAGTTTAACGGTCTGTGTCAATGTCCTTGGCCATTTTTCTGAGCCTATCTCCAATGGCTTCCGAATTTTAGACAGTCTCACTGTTTGGGCCATATCTCCCTCATCCGATATCTAAATTGAGTGAAACCACTTTCATTGAAAAGCTAACTACAAGAGATTCAATAGGTGGTAGCTCAAATGGTGCATCCCACATCAAAATTTATGACTATTTGAAGTGGACTATCAAAACTGTCCTTCTAGGTTACTTTCTAGCCCAATTTGCATTCGGCCACTTAAAATCGACCCGTGGCTACCAAAACTCAACCATGCCTTGTAGTACATCATAAAATTCCAACCATAAGTAGATTTCAAAATTTTTCGGGTTGTTACAATCTGGTTCGGAACCACCTATCTAGACTTGAAGATAAGGCAATGACAAAGTTCAATGATGAGGTGGAGATTGATGCTTGTTCCTTGATAAGAGAGAATTGCAGCATCATTATTATTTGATACCATGGTTCACAGATTATGCAAACTACCTAGTTAGTGATGTTGTGTGACCTGATTTGACTTCTCACCAGAGTCGTGAGTTTATGTCTTTTGTGAAAAAGGTTTTTTGGGATGATCTATTTTAGTTTGGTGTATGTGCAGATGGGATTACTCATCGGTGTGTTCCCGAGGTAGAGATTATGAGAATTTTGGAGGCTTGTCATTCATCATTTGTCAGTGGGCATCATAGTAGAATTAGGATAACACATAAGATCTTACAGTGTGGCTACTATTGGCTAACCATCCACCAAGATACCCATGGCTATGCTAAATCTTGTGATAAGTTCCAGAAAGAGGGTGGTGTTTCTCGAAGGCATGAGCTCCTACTTAACCTTATTATGGTGATCGAGTTAATTGATGTGTGGGGTATAGACTTTACAAGACCATTCGTCGATTCTAATGGGAACAAGTACATCTTGGTTGTTGTGGAGTATGTCTCAAAATGGGTGGAGGTAGTTATGCTTCCCAATAATAAAGGTAAAATTGTCATGGCATTCGTCAAAAGAAATATCTTCACTTGGTTTGGCTCTCCTCAGGAAATCATCAGTGATAGAGGTTCCCAATTTTTGCAACAGGTTATTCAAAGAACTTCTTGAGAAGTATAGGGTAAAACATAGAGTGTCAATGCCTTACCATCCCCAAACAAGTGGACAAGTTGAGGTTTCCAATAGGGAGATTAAATAAATTCTATCCAAAACTCTGAATGTTGACCGAACAGATTGGTCGTGAAGGCTTGATGATGCATTGTGGGCATACTAGAACGCATTTAAAACTCCTATAGGTATGTACCCTTACCAACTTGTCGTTGGTAAAGCTTGTCACTTACCTAGAGAGCTTGAGCACAAGGCGATGTGGGATCTCAAGATGTTAAATCTGGATTGGAATGATGTAGCTAATGCAAGATTGAGCCAACTCAATAAACTTAATGAGTTTCATCTAAGGTAAGACGAAAGCTCAACCCTATATAATCAAAGGATGAAACTACATCACGACCATCACATTGAGAATTGCCAGTTCATACCAGGAGACTTGGTTTTGCATTTTAATTGAAGGTTGAAGTTGTTTCTTGGAAAACTCAAGTCCAAATGGGTTGGACCCTTCAAAGTTACATATGTTTTCCACCATAGGGCTGTTGAGTTAGAGAAGAAAGATGGCATGAGATTCAAGGTGAATGTCCAAAGACCCAAACCATATTTTAGTAATGCTGATGAGTTGCAGACAGTGGATGCATGGACACTTAGTGAAGTATGAGTAATTGAGTAGTCAAAGTCATGCCGCAATATTAAATCAGGCACTACTTGGGAGGCAACTCAAGATATTAGCTATAATTTTTATGTTTTTGTGTTATTTTTTTCTTTTTTGACTAATAGGTAGTTTAATTTTTATGTTTTGGTTGTAATTTTAGACTCACAGACAAGAAATTATAGGGTAATAATTTATTTTGCTGAGAATGTGTAGGAACAGGGTTAAGGCTATAAACTAGTTTGAAAAAAATGAGAAAAGTTGGTTCTATGAATGGTTCCACGGACCGTGCTTTACACCACGACCCGTCACCACGGCCCACGCACTGACTTGTAGAACCTTTTCCAGTGAGAAGAAATTTGTGCACTCCAATCCACGAGCCAACTTTATGGTCTGTAGAAAAAATTGCGGGTTGTGAATGGGGTTCATGGATCCCAAGTAAGATTCTAGAAATTTTGCCTAGCGTTAGGGTACTTATGAACCAAACCTATGGGGCGTAGGTTATCCTACGTCCCGTAGAAGGATTCGTAATAGCCACATCCTTAAAAAAAGATTTTGAAACCATGAAACCATATCTTACATGTTGTAAAACCTTTTATTGCCCATAATAGGAGTTTTGTGGGATCAGAACCCCACTTATACCCGACCTGACAAATCTAATAAAAGAGACTCCTCACCTTTATCATAATTTCCACAATGCACCAAACCCTACCCCTTCGTCCCCAAGTCTGATCACCACTGATAACTCCACCATAGTTTTTGGTGAGTTTTTTGGCCAAACTTCTGTAATAAAAATGTTGTTCTAGTAAGCCTAGGGTTTCAAACTTCTTGATTTCTTGCTAGTTTTCTTCGCCTTTCACTCAATATTCCGATATAGATTCCTTTTACATTTTCTTTTTTTTCTGTCGAAATTTGATTTCTTGGGCTGAGGAGTAAGTGAGAATGAATTTACTGATATTATTACCCTAGAAATTGATATGGGCTGAAAAATGCATCACTTAGGTGCTTTTCATTGTTTTATTACCAATATTAACCTTGAATTGAGTAAATTGATGTGCTTACCATTTTTTAAAAATTGTGTAATCCCTGGTCTTCTGAGTTATATTGAATTATCTTTTTAAAATCCATAAAGTAAGTGCATCACTTGAATAATGGCATAATAAAATTGGTCAAATGGTGGCTATCTTGATGTTTACATGTATCTGATTAGGTTGATGGTTGAGGGGTAGGATAGTGACTTGTCTATATTTAAGTTTTGGGTTGGTTGGTGGTATTGCTTGCATGATTGAAATCAGTTAACAATGATTAAGTTACCACTGCTTTGATGCGTATTCGTTTTATGTGCCCTGTTGCTGTGACCTAGTCATTATGCATGAGAAATCATTTATTTTAATTTTACTGGGACGTAGCTGAAATTTTAGTCGTATAATGATGTAATGGAATCAAATGGTTGACTTAGGAAAGTCAGGTTATTATTTTTCAAAAGTACAAGAGTCTTCTACGACCCGTGGTCTAATCCATGGACCATAGTATCCCCTCCTAGGTGGAGATCAAAAACTTGGATTTTCTAAGAAATTACCAGATGAACTTGTTTACGAGTTGTAGTTCATACTACAACCCGTAAAAAGTATTCGTAGGTTCCATGCCTGCAAGAATTGATTTTTCTAACTTTGTACTTATGACTCAATCTACGACTCATTGTTCATTCTACAAGTCATGATTAGGTCCATAAGTGCATTTCCAGTAATTAAAATTACTGTATCCTATTTATACGAAGGCTTTCTACAACCCATAGTTTACACTATGACCCATTGGTGAGCCTTCATAAGTCCTCTTGTGAATATTGTTGTTCAATTTTTATTTTTCTTTTTTGCATTCATTGAACTCATATGTGTGTCTAATGTTTTATTTTCAAGTACCATGGGTCCATGTCCCAAAAGAAATGAGATACAGGCCATGCGAGACCGACTCTGTGATGAGCATACAAACTTTGAGGCAGTGGATTAGTAGACAAGCTCAATATCTATCAAGACAAAGGTGTTGAGCTACAATATACCAGGGCGGCATCTAGACAATTGGTATGGCTCAGCCACAGGAACTACACTATATCCCCCTTAGTCTAAGGAAGGGGGTCTATAGCAGAGCAACACAATCCAGATGACAAACATTTTAGAGGGGTCTAGGTTGGGTTCTAGAAATAGAGATGGCTTTGGGCAAGCTGAGTTGTTAGGGTCAAAGTCTGTTGAGTCGACTAGGTTTGCCCCAGTACCAACCCCTACAACTGGATTGACGAGATACTAGTGTGTCTGGGGCATGCACGACATATAGAGAGAGGACTTCCTACAAGACGACAGGGGACGCTAGGCCTGGACTATTTTTGAGAAGCCACAGATTATTGTCGGGAAAGCACTCCCCAGTAATGGTCCGAGACACCATGGCTCGGTACAACTTAGATTGATTAACATTTTTGTCGGGAAAGCACTCCCCAGTAATGGTTCAAGAGTTTTATGAATCCTATGCTGCTTCTATCATCAAGGTGACCCCAAAGAAGGGGAAGCCCCTTTTGCAGCCCAGGTTGACACAGACGATGGTATGCAAAGTGCCAGTTGACTTATCAGAGGCCACCATTAATGTCGCCCAAACTACACCTCCAATTAGAGAATAAGAGGTCATTGTGAAAATATAAACCTAACCAAGGTTAGGATCGATCCCATAGGGAATATGGTTAGACCTTGATTAATTACGAGTAGTTTGAGTTTAATTAACCTACTTATTTTCTGAAAGGGGGGGGGGGAGTTTTGTAATTATAGTAAGTAAACCTAAACTAGAAGAAAGTGTTGTGAATTAGTGAGAGAAGTACTAGGGTATTATGTTCCCCATGAATTGCTAACTTAGTATCACAAGATAATCATAATATTTTCTAGGGTGTAGCATGCAAAACAGTAAGTTAAGTTTACCAAACCCTTTGATCGAGGCGCGGGGTAAATTTCACTTCGTGATTTGATCCATCCCTGCAGTGTGACATTGCTAACTCTTATCTTTTATTCCAGTATAACCACCTTTTATTCTAGTTTGGTTGATTAGACGAAAGCGATCACATCGAATCTTGTTAATTACTCCCTTTTACCATTCCTTACCACCTTGATCTAGTCGATACGAATTGGGGCAAGTTATAATGTTGGCCATCGTTAAAAAAATTCACATAGAAGGGAATGATTAATACATGCATGCACATTTTTCAAGAATTATGGATTATCCAATTTTACTTTGTTAGTTCTTCATGATTGCCACAACCCTAGTTGTGAATTTAGCTATGCATGATCCTTGTAGATGAGAAAATCATGTTATAGAATAGCATAATTAAACACTTACAATGATAAATTAAAGAACAAGAAATCCAAATTCTCCACAAGAAATCATAATGTAAAAATATCAATGTAAAATCACAAAATATGAAGTCTCAAAAAAATTTCTCTACCATTTTTCTCTCTCTGATATGTCCTCCCTTCTAAAAAAACATGAATACTTATTTATAATAACCAAAATACAAATCCAAAATGAAATACGAAAACTAGATTCAGTAGTTTCTATGGAATAGGTTATGGGTCGTATAAGGAACCATGCCCCATATGTGGGCTTCGTACTCTACATCTTCATAAACAGACTTAAAAATGAGACCTTCTTAGGAGCCACCTTTTGATTTATAGCCTATGGAGGCTTTCGTGTGATAGCTTTTCTAAAACTCTTCCAACTCTAATCCTCTAGGCATGAACTTAATCCACGATTCATGAAATATTCTACGGCTCGTCTGATGACTCGTTGATGCAACTTCTGAAACTTGGCCCTTTACTGGATCTGACTCATAAAACAAACCTATGGCTCGTGGAATGAACCACGACCCATAGAGTTGTCCGTAAATAACCAAAAACTTCAACTCCATAGAACTTTGCCCAAAATTATACCATATCTTGTAATCCTATAAAATAAACATAAAAACACATCAAACCCACTAACATCTCTTTGAAAACACAAAATTTCAATTTTTAAGTATCAAAAGTGTTGTATTTTGACAGTACATCAACACCCTCAACTTAAAATTATTGCTTGTCATCAAGCGATGGACTCAATCTACATAAGCAATATAGCAACACACAAAACTCAATCTATTGGCACACATTATCTCAAAATCAGTCACATATACACAAACTAACAGATCAGTGCATATCAGATAGTTATCAAACAAACCAATGCAGATCAATATATCTGACAGTGCAACTATGACAAACAAAGTAACCATAGATAAGGCACAATCACTGAAATAGCCTAGAAGAAACAGTGTACTCAAGTGCCCTCACAAAAAGAAGTCCCATATCTCACTCCTGATAGTATTTTCAAATTCAGTGCTTAGGACTAACAAAATGACTCCCACTCACAACATATATTCAAACACTGTACTTAATACCATATGTTTTCCCTAATACTCATGACTATGACCTTCGACTACTTGGCCTAGAATCACTATAGGACTTTCTAAGCTTGTAACATAGGCTTAGGGGGCTTTGGTATGATATTTTAGGAACATAATGACTAATGACCCTCCTTGACACTGTGTTGTTCTACACTTTGGCCGTACCAACACTATTATTTTCCATTAATTCTTCCCTCTTCCTACTTTAAACCTTTCTAGGTGCATTGCTCAAACTTTTAAGCTCATTGCCTTGCGTTTTTCATAGTCATTTTCTTTTAAGCTAATAATTTTAGGCATCCTCCTATTTTCTTGCACCCATAGCAGAATTTTTACCTTTTTCATGTATCACTAGCTTTCTCCCATTTAGTGTGATTTTCCTTACACTAGCCACCTGCAACAAGGCTTTGGCCTAAGTTGAGATGCACAAGATCCAACCTATGAAACAGGGCCACTTTTGGTAGCCACCCTCAATTTAGGCTTTTTGCTTGAGTCAAGGTGCACAATATTCAAGGAAGGACTAGGGCCAATTCTAGGATTTCATATTCACAAAGGCTTGGTTACTTAGGTGTTTACAAATAAAATGGTATATGTAAGGCTCAAATATTAGGATCAAGGGATACATGATACATTTGGTTGGTTATATAGGATAAGTAGACTAATACGAACAATGGTCTAAGATCCTTTCCTAACCAACTAACCTACAGTGTCAATCAGAGTAACAAGGCAAGTTTTGAATGAAAACACAACATAAGAATTTTTCAAAGAAGCTCACACACATGGCACTGATTATACTATCAACACAGACTCTCAGATCATTCATTTCATCACAATTAAACGTTAAGTTATCAGAACCAACACTGCCAATCACTGAAATCACATAGTTGTTATCAAAACTACCTAGCACAAAAATATGATAGGTATCATTTTCAAGAAAAACTAACATATGCCACAGACTTTAGTACAATATGCTACTAGTACTACCTATACGTCCTAAATATGTTGGTTCAACATAAAGTAAATGTCCTTAGGGAAAGAACACAGGCAGGAAAACCCTTTGAACTCAAAAACTGGGATAGTAATGTCACTCAACCCTACATCACTAAACGATGAAGGGACAACCATCATCAACATATTTATCCCACTTTTGAGGTCGAGGTCAAATCCCACAAGGAACAATGTGTCAGCAATTAAGTAGAGCAAGGACCTATGGCTACTAGATTTTGATTTGATAGGTGAGTATTAAACAAGAATTATAACTAAATAGGGGAAGTTCTAGTCTAACAACTACTCCTAAATAAAATAAAAACTAGGCAAGGATTGATCAAGCGAGGGAGCAAGGATAGGCAATACGGTAATAAATCAAAACCCAATCGATCAATTACACTTAGCATCAAATAGACTCTATAAGTAGGCTAGGTTTCTTGTAACCCAAATCACCTATGATATTGGGTGTTTCGCATGAATGCACTAGGATCTCACACGCGGACCGTCAAGGACACAGTCTACATAAGAAGTCAAAAAAATATCCCTAATACCTTAACCGTTGAGTCCTTGATGGGCTCTCAACACATAAACTCGTGAGTATTATGCAGCCTTCCACTCCAACTACACATTCTCATGCAATAATCAAAGATATAAGCTAGATTCAAGTTTGCAACCTCAAATCATAAGCTAAATATGAAAGTAAGCATGAACCCATAAACTAATCCAATCAAGCAAAGAAAGTTGGGAGAAACCCTCTTTGTTTTGCAAGTAAATCATTAACTAAGGATGAACACAAGAGTAATAATCAAGACCCATAAAGAAATTAACATCTAATAATCAATTAAGTCTAAAATTTAATCATTTAAGATCAAGAAAAGAAAGAGTGGATGAAGGATTATACAATGGAATCCCACACTCTTATTTCCACTCAAGAATTTGTAAAAAACTCGCTCAAAATCATCACCCTAAACTAAAAATCTACACTAAGGTGTGTTTCTTCATTCTCAATTCGTCTGAACATGATTTCGTATGCTAAGTATGAAGAATAAGGATTGAGAGTGCATGTATATAAAAATTAGGGTTGAAATGGTGAAATTCCACAGCTTCCCTGATGTTGGTCACCAAAGTACTCCGCGTTTGCGGAGCTTTGACCGCCTTTGCTAAGGTCAACTGAAGTTTGTCACTCCGCATTCACGCATAGGCATTCCACGATCGCGAAGGTTGCTCGCCTTTTACTTCACCTACACACCAGTGTTGGGCGCATTCACACCTTTTTATGCTCCATTGCTCCACGATCGTGGGCCTGAAGGCCGCATTCATGGAGTATAAATATTATCAGGTACACTTTGTGCAGTTTCATCTCCTTTTGGCCTCTATTTAATTCCATCTTCAATTCTTTCTAGCAGAGCAAAATCCATACCAAATATACCAGTAACATACCCCATTCACAACATAATTAGCCTCAAGTTATGAAGTAAACAACAAAGAATCATAAGAAAAGAGCAATAAATGAGTGTGAATTACACGCTCATCAACACCCCCAACTTAAGACTTTACTTGTACTCAAGAAAAACAAAACCAAACTTGAAAGGCCAGCGATTAAAGTACACAACCCCAACTCACTTATACAACTAGATCATGACTATGACTATGGTTTGCATCAACAATTAGCACAAACATGTGGACGTCTATCAAGCAACCCCATTCACTTTCAAAGCACATTTTCTCAATTCAAAACTAAGGATACTCAAGTGACAACACAACTTCTCAAGAAATGACTCAAACTCCTAGTCAACTAAACAAGTTCCACTTGACTCAAAATCTTTAAAACCAACAACATCACCAATCCATGTCCTCACATAAATAAAGAAAGTCGACAAAACACACACAAGTATATACTATGACAAGGGATAAAGACTCAAACACTCACACTCAATAAAAGAACATCTTGTGCACACAAATGCCATACCATAGGCTTGCCCCTATTTTCAATCATATTGGCTGAATTTCATTGGGTTGGAAACCTCAAAGGCCTTTTTAGGCTTGTAATGTAGGCTTAAGGGTAGGGTAGGATACAATTTTGGGAAATAGTGACTAACGCTCCTTAAAATCTACACACAACATTCACTTCTTTTCAACTTTTTCACTCTTTTCTTTACATTTCACACCAATGCACATCTAAATCTTTCTTTTCAACTTAGGTGCCCCACTTGCAACTATTTTCAATATTTTGGAGGATTCTTTTTGTTCAAGCACTTTTTATTCAATTTCATTTCATTTTGAAAGCACTCTTTTTCTTTTCATTTCATTCCTCCATTCAATTATTTCTTTTTTTTCTTTTGACAAGGCTCCAAGTGGTAGACACCCTTGTTTTTCTTCCAACACCACCTCCAACTTAGGCTTAAAGTCTCAATCACAACAATTCAAGCTCAAGGAGGGATAAGAGATTAAAAAAGGGATATCATTTCAAAAAGGTTCAAGGCTTGTAATTTAGGTTGCCAATAGAAAGGATTAGGCTTGAAAGGGGCACTAGGGATAAAATCAATACATTTGGTGGCTATTTAGGCTAAGTGAACTCAAATCAAACCAAAGAATACCTAAGATCATTTTTCTAACCAAAGTTTATCAAGGCCAACATTTCAAGACCAACAAGGCAAGTTCTAGGTAACAAAAGTGCACACAAGGAATAAAATAAAACCTCACAACAAACATGACATGCATATCAAATAAGAAAGGGCCAATAATACTCTCAAATGAAGAACAAAGGACTCATTTTTCAAAATATATCCATCTAGTAAGTAAGAGTCACAAAGAGAGTCAAAGTGTTGTCTCAAAATCATCCCAAACCATTTAAGATTAAAACAAATAGGAGGGGTATGCATTTTTCATAATACACAACACTTGACTAAATATGCTAGCACCAAACAAGTCATAGACCCAATGTATAACTCCAACAAGAGTCAATGGCTACTCAGACTTCAATAAAGACTATATTCTACTCATCTAATCGATGATTTGCCCTTAAAAATGTCATCACTCAATCCATCATAGGGAACCGTCGATTATACACACCATCAAAACAATAAGAAGCTACCAAATCTACTAAATAACTACTCCCAAACACAATAGAATCAATCCCGGAAAGGGCATATACCATAATCACAATAAATCAAGTCCGACAAGGGAACATATATGAATTGGAAATTTCTGACCCACAACAATAAGAATTTAGAAATTTAGCACTACCATTGTCAAGAAATTCTAATGGTTGCATAGGTTTCCATTAATGGACAAGAGTGGAGAAGGAGTAGGGTAGACATACCTTTAAATGGAGACCAAAAAGGATAAAGAATAGAGAACTTGAGCTTTTTCTTGAAGATTTGTGAGATCAATAATTTTTGAAAAAGGATTTACCTCACCAATGATTTGGTTTCATTCTCATGTTCTTGTTTTTTCTAAACATTGAGGACAAAGTCATAAGTGACTTGTCTTTTCATTCACTACACTAGCCAGGTTCTCCGCCTTTGCGAACTTATAGGCATGATCGCGCCCCATCATCGAGTTCGCAATCCGCGTTCATGGACATGAGACTGTGTTCGTAGAGATTTGTGGGGTGCCAGATCTGGGCTAATTTTCTACAACTTTGGGTGATCCCAGGCCTATTTGGAAATCTGCCCTTGTGTAATGGGCAATGCTTGGGGCCCAAAGTGCAGTCAAAATGGCCTAGATGCATACTTTTGCCATTTTTGATGGATTTCCACCCATTTCTTCAACTCTAATCAACTTTGACACTTTCAAACCTGTGAAAAACCACAACCAAAGATTTGAAACTTGTGAAGGTTAGCCAAAAATTAAAAATTAAAATCAAGAAGCTATTCTAAAAATTTGAAATACAAGAATTTATTAAAATATGAACAAAACTTAATTCACCACCCTTTTTTGTTTCCACTTTGAGGCAATGAATCTTCTCCCCAATTTTAAGATGTTTTTCCATTTGAACTCATGAGGATGATGATGAGAGACCATCAACATTTTCCACCATCTCTCTAGTTTGAGTACTTGAATTTTTTACCCAACTTAACATCAACTTTTCTTTTGGAATTCTTGGGTAGACAAGAGAGTATCGAGAAACCTCGTTTGTGTTGAACTTTATTTGTCGTGGCCCTCAAGTAGAAGACACTCTCCAATTCAAATGAACTAGAGTTGCCATTAAGGATTTCCATGGATTTTCTTGCAACTCTAGTATCATTTCCTCAAGCTTGGCCTCTTGGATGATTATTGGCCTTGATGAAATGCATAGTCCCCATATTTCATCCATGTCAAGCACCTCTCCTTCTTCTTTAGATTCCAATTCATGGTTTATCACCAATGTGCCATGATCCTCACTTGTCCCATACCTTAACTTCAAGTAGACCTCCAAAACATCAACCTTCCATTCCAACTGGTCCAACTCATAGCCTCTAGCAATAAGCAGGCTCTTGAGATCATCCTTCATGTTGAGCAATTGGTGTCTTTTGGCCACTTAGTTGGCAAGTCTACGACTCAAGTCCACAAGCCAATATTGACTCAACACACTCTCATACCCATTCATATCCTCAATACTATTTTTCTCACCACAAAGTGCAATACTCCGAAAGAGATAAAAGAAGGGCTTACAATCATCAAGCAATGGTTCATCACAATTAGCCATAAAAAAAACAAAAACAAAGAAACAAAAAGAATCACTCACTAATCAAATAAAAAAAAAGTAAACTATAAGTCCTAAACCAACTCAAAATGCAAATTGTTCCTCAGAAATAATACCATTCTTGATATATCTTAAACCTACATCATTAAAGGACGAAGGGGTAGTCATCATCAACTTATTTACCCAACTTTTAAGGTCATTTGAATCTTACAAGGAATAATGTGTCAGCGATTGAGTAGAGCAAGGACCTATGGTTACTAGATTTTGATTCGATAGGCGAGTACTAAACAAGAATTCAACTAAATAGGGGAGTTCTAGTGTAACAACTACTCCTAAATAAAAGCAAAACTTGGAAAGGATTGATCAAGTGAGGAAGCAAGGATAGGGAATATAGGAATCAATCAAAACCCAATTGATCCATCACACTTAGCATCAAATAGAATCTATGGGTTGGCTAGGTTGCTTGTAACCCAAATCACCTCTAATATTGGGTGTTTTGCATGAATCCACTAGGATCTCATACGTGGACCGTCGAGGACATGCTTGGCCTAAGAAGTCAAAGCAATACCCCTAATACCTTAGCTATTGAGTCCCTAATGGTCATTTAATACAAAAACCCATGACTATCATGCAACCTTCCACTCCAACTACATATTCTCATGCAATAATCAAAGACATAACCTAGATTGAAGTTTTCAACCTCAAATCATAAGCTAAACATGAAGGTAATCAAAGAAAATTTGGAGAAACCCTCTTGGTTTTGCAAGTATATCATCAACTAAGGATGAAAGCAAGAGTAATAATCAAGACCCATACACAAATAAACATCCAATACTTAATTAAATCTACAAATTAATCATTCAAGAATAACAAAAGAAAGAGTGAGTGAGTAATTTTACAATGGAAGCCCGCACTCTTCAATCCACTCAAGAATTTGTAGAAAACTCGCTCAAAATTCTCATTCTAAACTAAAAATCTACACTAAGGGGTATTTCTTCACTTTCAATTCATATGAACAATAATTTTGTATGCTAAGTATGAAGAATAAGGGTTGAGAATGGATGTATATGAGAATTGGGGCTGGCATGGTAAAATTTCACAACTGCCCTAACGTTGGTCGTCAAAGTACTCTATGTTCGTTGAGCTATGACGACATTCACAGAGGTCAACAAAAGTTTTTCACTCTATTTTTATGCCTAAGAATTCCACGATCATCGAGGTTGCTCATTTTTTGGTCCCCTTATGAGATAGTGTTGGGCGCATTCATACCTTTTTATGCTCCATTACTCCGCGAGTGTGGACCTGAAGCCCACGTTCGCAGAGTATAAGTGTTGTCAGGTACACTTTGTACAGTTTTGGCTCCTTTTGACTTTTATGAAATTCCATCTTCAATTCTTTCCAGCAGAGCCAAATCCATACAAAATGCACCTGTAACATACACCAGTCACAACATAATTAGCCTTAAGTTATGAATTAAAGAACAAAAAATCATGAAAAAAGCAATAAATGAGTGTGAATTACACACTCATCAAATAGTTATAGGTCTTGTCTACTAAAACTTTACCGAGGCCTATAACTACCAACACCCTATCGAAAATCACAGGCATTGTCCTCAATGCGACAAGATAAACCAAAATAAAGAATAGGGGTCAAAAAGAACATACATGGGCGCCTAAGCTTGGGTTGCCTCCCAAGTAGAACCTGATTTATTATCACGACATGACTTGGACAACTTTATTACTTAAACTCTATCAAGTTCCCACACTTCCATCTTCATATCATTAGTCCTCTTTATGGACTGAAAGATATTGAATATGACTTCTTTATCATTTAATTAAAACTTGAATTGGTTTGATTCCATATCCACCAGTGCTCGCCCAGTGTCTAGGAAGAGCATTTCCAAGATGATTGGAACTTTGAAGTTAACTTTGTAATCCAGGATCATAAAGTCTGGGGAATATGAATCTTTCCACCTTGACTAGCACATCGAAGAGTATCATCACGGGCTTCTTCACCGTCTTTTTAGCTATCAACAATCATATGCTTATCGGAGTTGGGGCTCCTAATCCTAACTTTTTGAATATTGCAAAAGGCATTAAATTTATACAGGCACCTAGATCACACAATGCCTTTGCAAATTCCACATCTCTATTGGTGCAGAGTATGGTGAATGCTTCAGGGTCCTCTTACTTCTGTACCAAGGACCTTGTTGTAATAGAACTATAATGTTGAAGATCTTGGATAGTGCTTGGCTCACCATACTCTTTTTGGTCATAAGGTCCTTTATGAACTTATCATACCCGGGAATCCTCTTCAATGCCTCAATGAGAGGGATGTTGATAGTGAGCTATCTCAACAAAGAGATGAAGTGCTAAAACTTATCCTCTTTCTCCTTCATTTTGAGTCTTTAAGGGAATGGTGGTGGAGGCCTAGGGATGGCTTCAACTTTTCTGGTGTCACTACCTTTTTTCTCACCCCATTATTAGCATTAGCATCTTCGGTGTCCGCATCCTTTCTATCAACCATCTCCTCATGACCTCATCCTAGTCAACAGGCATTGATGGGTCAATGATCTTCTTTCCACTATGTGTCACCACTTCCATACGTTACCTCTTATTCTTTAGATTCTAAACTATGTCATTGGGCAATGTACCTTTCTGGCACTGGTTCAACAAATTCGACATCTGACCAAACTATTATTCCAGCTGCTTGATAGCAACAAAATAAGACTCAATCTTCTGATTAATGTTGGAGATGTCAGTTTTCATCCCTTTTGGCGTCTCATCTTGAGCATCAGCCTTCTTCAACATTTGGTCAAATATCTCCTTAATTTGCAAACTACCAACCCCAGAGTTACGATTGTACAGTGGAACATATGCTCCATTCTTAGAACCATATTTGCGACCCCAATCAACTTCTCTGTCCTGGCCCCTATTCTTGTCAAAGTAGCAATCTCGATTGTTATCTCTGAACATGACATCTCTATTGAATTTCTGACCTTGATTTCCTTAACCTTGGCACCAATAGTCCTGATTGGACCCTTGGGCGTTGGTCCAGAAATCCCTCATATGATCAGTGACAAAGAAAGTATCCTCCTCATAGTAAGGCTCCTAATACATAGGCATTCGTGGAAGCTGATGATTGATTGCATTCACTATCTCTTGACTCTACTTTATTAAGTACCCTACATTAGTACTAATCCAAGACATCTCTTGCATCACCTCATTATTCATCTATGACTGTGCCGAATTAGTTCTAATTGAGAAAGAAATTTTAGTCATCGACGTATCTCTTATCCCCCATGCATGGTTTATCTTGACCACTCTCTACAACCGTTCAGCTATAACCGGGAATGAACAATCTAAAAATAAGCCTCCTATGATAGTGTCAGCCACAACTTGGCTATTTTTGTCTAAGGCTCGATAGAAGATTTCCACCAAGGTATCATCCACGATCTTGTAGTCAGGGACACTTATCAGGTACTTTTTAAACCTCTCCCACGTAATACTGATCGAATCACTAGGTAATCGCTCAAAGTTATTGATCTGATCCTTCAACTTTAGCTTTTTCAACCTTGGAAAAAACCTCTTAAAAAAGGCCTTCTACATTTTTACCCAGCTGGTTATTGAACGCTGTGGGAGCTCGGATAACTGTACTATTGCCTCTTCTATTAGAGATAATGGGAAGACATGGAACCCAATGGCATTCGTGGACAAATATTAGTTCCTATCATGCTCTTACTGATAAAGATAACATTGTGTAGATGGTGATTCAGATCTTCTGATGGTAGGCCTGTGGAAAATACTTTGTTTTGTAGCATTTGAACTAACCCACTTGAAATGATAAATTTTGTGTCATCCAGTAAAGGAGGTAACACAATAGCTTCGGTGGCATCCACTACCATAGGGTCAAGCCTGTATTGGTTTCACATGTTAGACGTGGTGTGAAGATCCTGCAGTGGTGGATTCACACCCTCAAGTCGTGGTGGGACATTGTTATTTTTATTTTGTGTTACATTTATGGCTTCATTTGCAGCATTATTCGTATTGTTTTGGGCCAGTCTTCTCATTGTTCTCTTGATCTCAATGTCAAACAGAGTCAAAGGATTTCCTCAACTATGAGTGTTTTACATACTCTACAATTGAACATAGAAATAAACAAAAATAACAAGAAATGTAAAATATGGAAAATAAGAGTTAATTTCCAAATTAAATTAGTCTAAAGTCATACTTCTCGACAACGACACCAAAATTTTGACATCGCCCAAACTACACGTCTAATTAGAGGATAAGAAATCGTTCTCAAAATATATAACCTAACTGAGGTTAGGATTGATCCCATAAGGAATATGGTTAGACTTGGAGTAATTATGAGGAGTTAGAGCAGAATTAACCTACTTATCTCTCGAAAGGGGGGGGGAGATTTTGTAATTGCAGTAAGTAAACCTAAACTAGAAGTAGTGAGAGTAGTAACTAGGGTATTATGTTTCCCATGTATTGCTAACTTAGTATCACCAGATAATCATAATCTTTCCTAGTGCATAACATGCAACACAGTAGGTTAAGTTTACCAAATCCTTTGATCTAGGAAAGAGGTAAATTTTACTAAGTGGTTTGATCCATCCTCGCAGTGTGACATTACTAACTCTTACCTTTTGTTCTAGTACAACCATCCCTTGATCTAGTTTGGCTAATTAGATGAGAGGAATCACATCGAATCCTGTTAATTACCAATATTTCTCATTCTTTACCACCTTGATTCAGTCGATAAGAATTAGGGAAAGTTCTAAAGTTAGCCGCTATTAAAAATCATTCACATAGAAGGGCAAAATTAATACATGCATGCATACTTTCCAAGAATTATGAATTATTGAATTTTACTTTGTTAGTTCTTCATGGTTCCCACAACCCTAGTTGTGAATTTAGCTATTCATGATCATTGTAGAAGAGAAAATTATGTTATAGAATAGCATAAATAAACACTTACAATGATAAATTAAAGAACAAGAAATCCAAATTCACCACATGAAATTACAATTTAAAAATCTCAATGTAATATATATGAAGTCTCGAAAGTGTTTCTCTACTATTTTTATCTCTCTGTACGTCCTCCCTTCTAAAAAATCTTAAAAAACCTATTTATAAAATACAAAATATAAATCCAAAATGAAATAGGAAATTAGATTCGGTAGCTTCTACAGATTGGGTTATAGGCAACATAAAGAACTATGACCCATACCTAGGCTTCGTACTCTACATCTTCTAAAATAGACTTAAATTCCATGAGACCATCCAATGGGTCGTCTTTTGATTTATGTCCTATGTAGGGTTTTGTCTGATAGTTTTTCTAAAACTCTTCCAACTCTTATCCTCTAGGAACGAATTTAATCCACGACCCGTGAACAATTCTATGACTCATGGATGTAACTTCTGAAACTTGGACCTTCATTGGTTCTGACTCACGAAATCAAACTACAACTCGTGGAATGAACCATGACCTGTAGAGTTGATCGTAGATTGCCAAAAACTTCAACTTTGCCCAAAATCCTACCAAATCCGATAATCCTACAAAATAAACATAAAACATATCAAACCCACTAACATTACTTTGAGAACATGCAAAATTCAAAGTTTTAAGCATCAAATATGTTGTATTTTTATAGCACATCAACCATCTGCAGGTTCTTGTTTGGTCCCGAGTACCAGGCCTCTATGACGATAGCAAAGTATGATTACAGGTTGGGGTAAGCTAGGGATAGAGTTCTGATGAGAGATGTTGCTCGAAAGGCCATTCTGATGAGACAGATTATCAGCCATATAGTTGAGCAGGTCCATGACCCTAACTGTATGTGAAGGTTTTGCTTAGATTCACTGGAAAATTTTGGAGGGTTATTATATGTACATAGATTCGGCAGACCTAGGTGGATAATACTTTGACATTGGATCGTGCTTATTGGTCGCCAGAATCATTGATGGTTATGATATTGATTTTTCTCGATGTATAGGGGAGGAGATACATGAGAATTCTCTAAAGAGGTCTACATCGATTTTATTCCCCTATTTGATTCACCAATTATGTATAGATGCAAGGGAAGAGATCCTGCCTAATGTGGACATTATGATTGAGGTCCAAAGGACTTAGGATTCCAGCTTGTTCAAGGTTGATGAGAATCTTATGTCTATTCAGCGAGAACCACAACCTCTAGTATAATTACTGGAGATGTTTATCGAGGCACCACAACCTAAGCCCATTACCTCCACTACTGCTACTACTGAAATTGAGAGGCCTCTACAGACAGATATTGAGGAGGAGACAAGGCCCACTACTACTTGATCTACTGTACTAAAGTTTGTACCCATGTGTTATCAGACTGCAGGCATAGTTTATGCATCCACGGAGTCTATTTAGGCTTTGGTGCAGAGATAGGTTTGCACTGAGTCCCAATTGACTCAGTTGCTACAACAAATTTAGCCTTGGGTTCACAATGCCATAGCCGAGTCTGAGGAGTATGTACACGCATATTTCACGACTACCATTGAGGAGATACCAACATCATTTCACGACCATGTAAATGCATTTGAGAGGTGCGTGGAGCATATCCTGAGATCGACCCAGACTTCAGTTATGATAGTCATTCAGGCAGAGATCCAGCAGCCCTATGTGGATATAAAGACAACAACTTCAGTACCTCTAGTGATTCATATGCTTGATGTTACTTTAGAGGTGATAGATTTATTTTCTGATGAGCCCCCAACCCCCACTTCTGAGAAGAGGCACTGTATTGATGATGATGATCCTGATGCTTCTAGATGAGAGGCAGAGAGGCTGGAGACATCATACGGAGGCTGGCAGACGAGCCTCAATTATGGATGAGATATTATGGCAGACACATGTGCAGGAGTTGGTGAGGGGTTATAGACCCTCATGACATGCATCCACAATTGTGA
The DNA here is from genome assembly GCA_038996855.1 of Solanum aculeatissimum. Classification (NCBI taxonomy): domain Eukaryota; kingdom Viridiplantae; phylum Streptophyta; class Magnoliopsida; order Solanales; family Solanaceae; genus Solanum; species Solanum aculeatissimum. The sequence continues at coordinate 19,529 of JBCEWC010004867.1, forward strand.
AGATTATCCAATAGGCTGTCGGTGGTGAGAAAAAGATTGACACCAGTGCTTAGGCGCCCAAGTATGTTCCTTTTTGACCTCGATGTTATATTTTATTTTATTTTTTTGCACTGAGGACAATGCAAATATTGTTTGATGGGGTGTGGGTAGTTATAAGCCTCGGCAAAATCTGAGTAACCAAGGAATATATCTACTTCAATTTTTTAGTTCGTATGATTGTCTTTCCTTATGAACATTTTCTTTCTATTGAACATACACGTTTAGGATGTATGAGTAGTATTGGAAGAATATTGTACTGATATTTGTGGCATTTGTTAGTTTATGCTAAAAAATAACACCTCTTTATTTTTTGTGATGGGCTAATAAGTAGTTTTGATGACAACTATGCTAGATCAGTAGTTGACAGTGTTTGTTATGATAAAGATAGGGTTAATAGTAATAAATAGCATGATCTAAGAATCCGTATTAACATTGTATTTAGTGCCAAGAGTATGTGAGTGCTATTGCATGATTCTTATATTATGCTTCAATCCAGAACTTGCCCCGCTACTCTGATTGAGACTGTAGGTTAGTTGGTTGGGAAAGGATCATAGGTCATTGTTCATATTAGTCCACTTAGCCTAAAATAACCAACCAAATACAGTTATTATCCCTTGATCGTAATGTTTGAGCCTTACATTTACCCTTTCTTTGTAAATACCTGAGTAACTAAAATATTTTTATTTGTGAAATATTGAATTGGGCCCTGGTCCTTCCTTGAATATTGTGTTTCTTGACTCAGGCTAAAAGCTCCCATTATTTAGAGGTTTGATATTGTGCACGTCAACTCAGCCAAAAGCTTAATTTGAGGGTAGTTATTGCAAAGGAATCACAACTACACAAAAAAAAGCATAGGAATATAATAAGAAAGGGAAAAATATTATGTGGGTATGAGAAAAATAAATAAATACCAAAAATGTGAGCTGAAAAGAAAAAAATTGAGAAAAATAAAAGGCAATAAGCTGAAACTTAAAATAAGGCACTCGAAAGTGTTTGAAATTGGACAAAGGGGATTAATGAGTTAAAAATATCAGTGTTGGTGAGGAAGAAGTATGAGATAATGTAGTGTCAAGGTGGTTCACTAGTCACTATGTTCCAAAATATTACACCAACCCCCAGAGCCTACGTTACAAGCGAAGAAAGTCCTATAGTTATTCTAGTTCAACTAGTCGAAGATCAAGGTCATGAATATGGGGAAAGACTATGGTATTGTACATAGTTTTGGAATATCTATTGTGAGTATTAGTATTTTTGTCAGTCCTAAGTATTGAATCTATACATACCATTCTAAGTGAGATATGAGAATTTATTTTGCGAGGGCACTTGAATTATATTGTTCACTGTAGGCTATCTCAGTGATTGTTGATTATGAACATTACCTTGTCTTTCATAGTTGTACTATCGTGTATTGATCCGCATGGGTTTTTTTCACAACTGTCTTATATATTCACTAATGAGTTTGACTGGGTATTTGTGATTGATTGAGAGATGATGTATGCAATAAGATTAAGGTCAATATGTTAATGCATTGCTTATGTTAGATTGAGTATGTTTTTTGATGATAAGCGACAATTTTAAGTTGAGGGTGTTGATGTGCCGCAAAAATATGACACTTTTGATGCTTGAAACTTAGACTTTTTTTGTTCTCGAAGTGATGTTAGTAGGCTTGATGTATTTTTATGTTGATTTTGTAGTATTATAAGAGTCAGGAGATATTTGGGCTGAAGTGTGCAGATTGCAGATTTTTGAGGTTTCACGAGACCTTCTATGGGTCATAGTTCATTCCATGAGCCGTATAGGTCTGATCCTGTGATAGGGTTGATTTTCAGAAGTTAAAGTCACGTGTTACCAGGATGGGTCGTAGACCATTTGACGGCTCATACATCAGTTCATACCTTGAGGATTAGAGATTTGTCTTATGTGCTGAAGCATTACAAGACGAAGCCTTCAATGGGTTGTAAGTCAAACCATGGACAATAGGAAGGGTTTCGTAAGTTAAAGACAGTTTTTGAGGTTTGCAATTTATGAAGTCAAGCCACGGGCTGTGAGTGCAACTACGACTAGTAACTATGTTCGTTTAAGGCCCCGATTCCAGTTTACCTATTTCGTTTAGGACTTGGTTTCCTTTTATTATAAATAGGTTTTTTAACATATAGAGTAGTTAGAACATCCAGAACTTGAGACTTGGTACTATTACTTTTTCTTGGAGATTTCTTGAGAATTACTTTTGACTTTACCTTTGAGTTATAATACTGTAATTTTCATAAAGATTTTGGATTTCATGTTATTCAATATATCATTGTAAGTATTTAATTATGCAGAATCATAACATGATTCTTTCATCTACAATGGACATAAATAGCTAAATCCACAACTAGAATTGTTGGAACCATGAAGAACTAACAAAGTAAAAGTCAAATAATTTGTAATCCTTGGAAAGTGTGCATGGTTGAATTATTTATCTCTTCATTTTTAATATTTTTAACGATTGCAAATGATCGAACTCACCTTATTCGTACTTATTGGATCAAAGGTGTAATGAATGAGAAAAGGGATGAAATAATAGGTTTCAATGTGATTACACTCGTGTAATCAACTTGAATGGAACAAGGGATAGTTGTACTGGGACAAGGTAAGGGTTAGTAATGCAACATCTATAGATGGATTAAGTCACGTGGTGAAATTTTCCTAGTGCCTGGATCAAAGGGTCGGGTGAACATACCTTACCAGTTCTACATGCTACACACTAGAAAAGGTTGTGATTATTTGATTACACTGAGTTAGGACTTCATGAGGAACATAATACCATCGTTACTTGTCTCACTAAGTTTATAACACTTGGACTTGACTGTTTGATATTAGTTTAGGTTTACTTATTACTTTTTGTCAAACCCCCCCTCTCCCCTTCGGGAAGTAAGTTGATTAATTTATCCTAATTGCTTTAATTACTCTAAGTCTAGACCTTATTCCTTGTGGGATCAACCCTAACCATTCTTAGGTTCTATATTTGAACAACAACTACTTATACCTTAATTAGGAGGTGTACTTTGGGGTTGATCAAATTTTAGGATTTTCTTGCATGTGTTCTTTCCCAAAGAAAATTCACTTTCTGTTGAACTGACACGTTTAGGATGTATAAGTAGTATTGGTAGCATATTATACTGATATTTGTGGAATATGTTAGTTTATACAGAAAAATGATACCCTTCTATTTTTATGATGTGCTAATAAGTTGTTTTGATGATAACCATGTTGGATCAGTAGTTGACAGTGTTTGTTTTGATAAAGATAGGGTTAATTTTAATATATAGCATAATCGGAGAGTCTGTATTGACATTGTATTCAATGCCAAGAGTGTGTGAGCATTATTGCATGATTCTTATACTGCATTTCAATCCAGAACTTGCCCTGTTACTCTTACTTAGACTGTAGGTTAGGTTGTTGGAAAAGATCATAGGTCATTGTTCATATTAATCCACTTAACCTAAAATAACAAACCAAATACAGTATGTATCCCTTGATGCTAATGTTTGAGCCTTACATGTACCCTTTCTTTGTAAATACCTGAGTAACCAAAATGTTTTTGTCTATGAAATCTTAAATGTGGTCCTGGTCCTTCCTTTAATATTATCTACATTGACTCAGGCTAAAAGCCTAAGTTGAGGGTGGATATCGAAAAGTGGCTCAATTTCGTAGGTTGGATATTATGCACCTCAACTCAGGTCATAAACCTAAGTTGAGGGTGACATGTTGCAAAGGAATCAGAGCGAGATGGAAAAAGAAGCATAGGAATTATGAAGTGGGTACGAGAAAGATAAATAAATGTAAAAAGTATGAGTTGAAAAGAAAAAGAATTAAGAAAAATAAAAGGCAATGAGCTGAAAATTAGAATAAAGCACCCGAAAGTGTTTGAAATAGGACAAAAAGGATCAATGAGATAAAAAATATCAGTGTTAGCGAGGCAAAAGTGTGAGATAACCCAGTGTCAAGGAGGGCCATCAGTCACTATGTTCTAAAAATATCACCTCAAGCCCCCTGAGCCTACATTAGAAGCTAGAAAGTCCTATAGTGATCCTAGTTCAACTAGTCGAAGGTAATGGTCATGAATATGGGGGTAAACCTATGGTATTATACACAGTTTTTGAATATCTATTGTGAGTATGAGTATTTTTGTTATTCTCGAGTATTGAATCTAAACATACCATTCTTAGTAAGATATGGGACTTCTTTTTGCAAGGGCACTTGAATTACATTATTGATTGTGGCTATCTGGTGATTGTTGATTGTGAACATTGCCTTATTTGTCATAGTTTCACTATCGTGTATTGATCCATAAGGATTTGTTTGATAACTGTCTTGTACATACACTGATGAGTTTGACTGGGTATCTGTGATTGATTGAGAGATGATGTGTGCCATGAGATTAAGGCCCGTGTGTTGTTGTATTGCTTAAGTTAGATTGAGTCTATCACTTGAGGACAAGAAATAATTTTAAGTTGAGGGAGTTGATGTGCCACCAAAATATGACATCCTTGACTCTTTAAACTTATAATTTTATGTGTTCTCAAAGTGATGTTAGTAGGTTTGATGTGTTTTTATGTTGATTTTGCATGATTACAAGAGTCAAGAAGTTTTTGGGCTAAGTTATGCAGAGTGTAGAGTTTTTATGTTTCACGAGACCTTCTACGAGTTGTGGTTCATTCCACGAGCTGTATATGGTTTCGTAGGTTTAATCCAGTGAAAGGTTGAGTTACGTGTTACCATGATGTGTCGTAGACTATTTGACGACCCGTACATCAGTTCATGCCTTGAGGATCAAAGATTTTTTATATGTGCAGAAGCATTACCAGACGAAGCCTTCCATGGTTCATAAGTCAAACCATGGGTTATAGGAAGGGTTTCATAAGTTAAAGACAGTTTCTGACGTTTGCAGTCTACGAAGTCAAGCCATGGGCCGTGAGTAAAATTACGGACTGTAACTATGTTCGTTTGAGGCCCTGATTAATGATTTCCTATTTCATTTAGTATTTTGTTGTCACGACCCATAAGTAGGTCCTAGATGTGACATGGCGAAGGAGAAGCCGAAAGTCCTCGATCAAGCCATCATAGCATCATCACACACATCATCGGTTTAGAAGTGCGTATATTAAAGAAATAGCACATAAGTCTAGGGGATTCCGGGGCTTTGGACTCAAGCTATGGAGATGTTACCGAGAATGAGATAAGCATGAATCACATAGCACATAGCAATTACGTTCTAAGGGACGGGTAAGTATGACTCAAGCTATGGGGGCAAGCAGGGTTAGGGACTTTCCACATAAACACAATCCCTATCCAATCATATCATAATAGCATAAGCGGAAATGGAAGCATAACATAAGGTAACATCACTTAACATAGATAGCTATATCATTACAAGTATCACATAGCATAACGTAAAATAGAGTTCAATATGTCCAACAATGCCTCTACATAGGATAAGATGGGGCTTCAACATATTCCGATCTCACCCTCAAGTCATGAAGTAAAAGAACAAAAGTAAAGGCAAAGGTGGATGAAAGTGGATGTGGCCCTTGGAGTATAGGGCTCACAACAAGTAATATGTTCAAGAATCTCGATTAGCCATCTAGCAGAGGATGAAAGTCACCTTCGATCCCTACATGGTTAGAAAATGTAGACAAAGAGTATGGATTAGTACATAATAATGTACAAAGTATGCGGGCATGCAATGCATATGAACATGAGCCTACGACCAAACTAGATAACAAGGAAACACACATAGAAAGAGAATATAGGAAAGGATAGTATATCAAAATGCCATGAAATCCATGATGCATGAAATGCCATAATGTTTATAGTATAGGGGTTGTGACCATAACTGACATCAAAACTCATGTGAGCACCAACATGAACTTTCCCGATGAGGCCTCCCATCGGATGAGAGAAGATTATTTGCCAAAGGTAACCTACACAACACCTTACGATCCAGTCATTTTGGTATGATGGCCACCTTTCTTACGACTCGGTCATTTCTAAAGGATTTACATAACATACCATATCATATCATAGCATACCTTACGGGCCTTCCATTTCGGTTGCTTAACCTATGTTGGCACATAGTTGAGGGAAAGGAGTGGACCCTTGGGGATAGCCCACTTACTACTCCAATCCAACTCGGTGCTAAGTCATCATCCCACAAGAATACTTATACATATACATGCCTTTAAAATAAAATGGAAACACTTGACATCATAATCATGCGTAATTAGGCTTAAAGGCCAAATCACTTTCTTTACTTTTATGCATACGTGACGAAAAAGTCAAATATTCTTTCAAAATCATACTTCATTGGGCTAAATAGCCAAATACATTTTCATGTCAAACTTCATGCATAAGAGTAGCTCCATACTTGTCATATCATATTAGTGTAAATACCCATGATTTCTCAAAGAGCCATATCATAGACATTATGTGATTACATTCTTGTCATAACCCATACTTGATCAAAATCATAGTCATAAACATATTTGGGACTTAGCCCACATCATATCATTCTTGAAATCCATGTTCATGCATGCAAGTGCCATGATTGATAATGAGAATAGCATGGGTAATTAGAATTCATAATTTAAATCCAAATTAAGAAGAATCCATAAGA